>WWET01000325.1:458833-477763 GCA_011038615.1 Limnodynastes dumerilii
TCTTGAGTTTGGCAAAGTAAACAGGTCAACAATGAGAAATCACATTGTGTACATGTCATGTGGGTCATGATTTCTTCACTGAACTCTTTATGTGTAAATAAATGATCTGGTTACCGCTAGGTAAAAAATGATAGTTCCCTCACAGGGCCATTTCTAGGGGTGAACGAGCCTTATTGTCCCCCCTTTTGTGTGCCCAGACAGCCTTATTGCACCTTCCTTCTGTGTGTCCAACCAGCCTTATTGTCAATTCCTTCTATGTGTCCAGCCAGCCTTATTGCCCCCATTTTTATTTGTGTGCACTCAGCTTTATTGTTCCCCTTCTTCAGTTTGCCCAGTCTTATTGCCCCCTCTCTGTGTCCAGCCAGTCTAATAGCCCCTCTTTATAAGATCACCCAGCTTTGTTGCCCCACCTGTGTCCAACCAGCCTTATTGCCCCCACTTTTATATGTGTTCATTCATCCTTATTGTCCCTCAGTTATGCGGCTTCCCACTCCCCCATTCCAAATCCCCCATGCCCAAACTGCATAAAAGAACACTATAGAAAACTTACCTTTCCTGTGTCTCTTCTTGTTCGTTCCTCTGTGGCACGCGCTTTACAATCTAATGACGCGCACGTGACCTTAGGTCACGCTGACGTCTTATTACCACACCACAGCACAGCCAGCTCAGTCAGTGTTACGCACCGCTACCCGCTTCCACACACTTCTGTGAGCCCGCTCAGGGTAAAAAATACAGCCACTCACAGGATCTGAAAATTCTGTGAGCAGCTGTATTCTTACTCAGAGCTGACTCACAGAAAGTGGCGGTATGGCATACTCACTGATCGGGGGGGTTTGAACCCCCAAACCCCCCCTTATTTACGCCAGTGATATACAGTACAGACATACAGGGCAGGGATGGACAGCATAGAACATAATAATCTACAGTACAGACATACAGGACAGGGATGGACAGCATAGTATATAATAATATACAGTACAGACATAGTATATAATAATATACAGTACAGACATACAGGGTAGAGATGGACAGCATAGTACATAATATAAAGTACAGACATACAGGGTAAGGATATACAGCATAGTACATAATAAAATACAATATGAATATAAATATATCACAAAAATACAATAAAGTGAAGCAAGGACAGACAGCAAGGCAAAATGCAAGGTGTCAAGCTTGGCAGGTCAGGGAGGAGGCGATAGAGCGCAGTGAGAGGTTGAGAGGAAGCCACCAGGTGGGGACAGGGTAGAAGGGGGGAGAGATGGAGGAGGGAACAACACTAGGATGGAGGGCCCTGCTCACGTAAGCTAACACACTAAGTGGGGAAAAATGAACTTACAGAAGACATAAGGAGGGGGAAGGAAGTTGACTGCTGGTGTGAGGAGAGGGGGAAGGAAGGAGAAGAAGGGATAGATGTAGGATGCAGTGAGGATGGTAAGTAGAGGAGGGGTAAGCTAGCCTTATCAGGTGCATTTTGAGTGAGCGTTTGAAGACCTGAAATGTGGGGGAAGAAGGGAGGTCATTCCAGTGCAGAGGTGCAGCACGGGAGAAGTCCTGGGCACGGGCATGAGATGTGGTGATCAGTAAGGAGGTACACAGGTCCAGCATTCCCAAAAACAAACAGCAGTATTTAATTGACAATCCTATATCCCTGCAGCTAACTCTACACACAGACCCCTCTCTGGTCATCCGGACCACAGTACAAACCAACTATTTATAGTCTCCTCCCCAGCGCTAACCAAATCTGATTAGACCCAGGTCTTCCATCTGTGAGCTCTGTGTGAAAGAGTGTGTGGAGCATTAAACCCATGTGTAGTTGAAGACTGCAGACTCCCAGATCATTACAAGTCTCTCTCTTACTCACCTGTGGCAAAACTGCCCTCATTGCCACAGTAGTTAACTGGTTAATAGCTATCTCAGCACATTGCGGGTGCTCGCGGAAGCCACAGATTGAGCTTCCGTGGAAGTTGCTAGCAGTGTTTGTCTTTTATATTTACCTATCTATTTTTAGAGTTATGGTGTTTTTCCACTAGTTGTCACCTTCTGTGTTTACCAATGAACATTGTGAAATTACAGTGCTGAGTGGCAGAAGGTGCTGCTGAAAATAAATGTAATTGTATATGATTAACTGAGGAGTAAAACATATTATTTGTATGGAGGAATGGAGGATATGTGTGTGTGGAAGGAGGAATGTGTAAGTCTGAAATAGCCTTCTGGGGAAACAACTATTCAGTGCTGTGTAATTTCTGGGGTCAAATAGAAGAAATAAAAAGGTTCAGCAAGTAAATAACCAGCACGTGACTTGTTTTAAATATAATGGCTCAGATTCAGACCTACGGCCGACAGGGGACATACGCAAGTCATTTGCAGGGAGTGCTAGGTACGCGCACTCCCCGCTACGGGTGTGTAACTACAGACCTCGCATGCATGTAGAGCATGCAGGGGGGTAAGGATCTGGGCCGCTGGGCCTAATACCAGACCAGAATGTATAAATTAACTCTTCTGAGCTGATCCAGTGCTTTGCTTTTATTAGGTGTAAGTGTAGACCTGAGCAATACCAAGTTGAACTGCAAGGGGGGGGGGGGGCAGAATAAAACTGTGACATCAGAATTAGAATTAAGAGGTTAAGTTTCTTAGTTTAAAACTCATTAATAGACTAAACATAAAGCTATGCAGTAATTGGGTTCTATGGGTAAAAGAAAAGTGTCTACCCTTCCAGCAGAAGCATTGAAATGAATGATCACCCCTCCACCCCCCACATTGCAAAATGGTTTAGCCGAGCTGTACATTTGCTCATGGTTTTCTCTTACTCCCAAACTCCAAATCAGCCCCTTCCTGCACTAGGTAAAATCTCTTATTAAAGGTTGCAGACTTTTTAAAGCTTTTCCCGGAGGGAAGCCATAGATTGCCGCAAGGGGTTGGGGCTTAATGACGCAAATTATGTAAATCGTGTCATTAAGTTCTGCCCCCTGTCAATCATTCATGTAATCTCTAGCGTTACATGTGATAGACGTTGCTTGATGACATCATCAAGCCCCGCCCATCCCTAGTAACTCTAGGGATTACAACATATATGAGTAGCTGGTCGGGGCTTGTGGGAGCTTTGCCGACTCTCCTGGGATATCGGGAGAACTGCCCAAATTTGAGGTGTAATGTGTCCGTATGCAGGAAGTCATTCTTCCATATGGATTCAGAGCTAGACGTGAACACAACTCTGGATCTGAATCCGTATGGAAGAATGACGTCCTGTTACATCATTTATAGGGGCATTGACAATATTATTTACTGAGATCCATAGAATGGTCTCTAGAGTTCTTACCAACTGACGGTTGAGTGAGTAAAAAAGTTACAGGGTCTCATCTAACTTTTTATTCCAGTGCCGTCTGCCAGATGCTAATGGTGCAGCTGAACCAAGGCCCGAAAAAGCAATGGAATCAAACTTTGTTTTGTTTCTGGACCCGATCCAAAGTCTTGGCAGTTAGGCAATGTAAGGGTATAGGGCTCTATTTACCTTTTCTTCTTTCCTCAGGGGATCGATGCTGCTCCGGGCTCGCTTGTGCTCGTGGCGAGCCTGGCAGCTTCCCCTTTAAAATTTACTAATACTCACCCCTCCGCCGAGGTCCCTCAAAGTCTCGCGATGTGCTCTGCCCGTATCGCAGGCCACTTCATATCGAATGAAGTCCTGCGCATGCGCAGAGACTACACTGCCGGACTTAGAAAATTTCAAGCTCAAATATGAAAAACCACTGCCCATGCCCAGGGTCTTCATATCGGGGCTGGAATCTTCTGAGTCAGACGCGTCTCCCGGACAGGTGATTTTTATCTTTTCTTAACCTTTTTTTTTAATGTTTTTAATGGTTTCCTTAAGATTTTAGGTTAAATAAAAAAACCACACATTTTTTTTTTTTACTTTTTTTTTTTTACTTTTTTTTTTTGACCGCATCCTCCTTTATGCCAGCGGTCTCCCCATACATGCCCCCCTTTTCCTCCCCCTAATAACAGCTATTAGGTGGAGGAAAAGGGGGGAATATGGGAAGATCGCTGGTGTGAAGTCACTAACGCCATCCTGAGATGGCGTTATTTTTACCTTTGGTGCCGAATGATAGTAAATTGCAATGTAGTGCTGGCATCTGTTAAAATCAACGGGCCAGTGAAGACTTAGGAAGTGTGTATGCATCGCCATGGAAACAGCAGATTTCAGCTTAGTTCATTTTCAGGTGTTAATAAACGTTTTAGTGTTAAAACAGGCATTATCACTTGAAAATAAAGGCCCGGATTGTACGTAATCTACGTATCGTTTTTGATACGTAAATTGCGTATATGCGGTATTTAAGACCGCATATACGCAATCTATATATCGAAACGATACGTAGATTACGTACAATAGCTACTAAACATGCACAGTAGCTATCTTTCAGCAAATTACGTCCGTCTGTGGAAGACGGCCGTAGTTCTGGATCCGGGCCGAAGTTAGTAAATAGAGCCCATATTGTTGGCTTGTTGCTTAGGGCATTAATTGGCTTTAACTCGGTTGTCATGATATGAGTCAATATTTTGTATATAAATTAGTATTAGAATATGAAGTGACCTTTATTTGACCTGGATCTGTTTTTGTTTTATTGCCATTGCAGACCCTCCAACATGACCCATTCCATTAGGTACAATATGCTCCACACCTGATCTTACAACTGTCACTCACCTGGTTTAAATGACTTAACTGATATTTAAAAAACTATTTGTCTTTGCAACAAAGGTGGTTACCATAGTAACTGACAGTTGGAAACTGAGAAGCAGAGTATTTTGTACCTGATGGAATGGGTCATGTTGGAGGGTCTGCCATTGCTTGAATGTGTCAGTGCAGAACGTGATTATTGCTTACCTGTAGTAAATGGCCATCAGGATATTGGCATTCATAAAAGCCAGCGCTCTGAGTGAGAGCCTGAACAAACCAAACCAGTGACTCTTCCAAAGGTGGTGGTTATCTAGGAGTGGGCATTTTGGCTTTAAAATGTGTCCTTGTTCTATCTGTAACTTCAGATATAGAATTGGTCATTTCATGGGATCTTTGTAACTTAAAAGGAATTGATCCATATCTATGCTAATCCCAGAAGAACCTGTGTGTAAGTCTTTCTATTTTTTCATCTTTTATTTTATAAGCAACTGTTTTGCATATTTTTTGTCAATATTTTGTTATCCTTTTTGTAAATAAGTATTGTGACCTCTTGGCATATTAAATATCAACTAATAAGTTCATTGCTCTGTGTTTCTACGGATTTACATGTCAGAGTAACTTGCTTACTAAACACTACTTTGCACGGTGGCTCAGTGAGTAGCACTTGGTTATTAAACACTGCTTTGCACGGCGGCTCAGTGAGTAGCACTTGGTTACTAAACACTACTTTGCACGGTGGCTCAGTGAGTAGCACTTGGTTATTAAACACTGCTTTGCACGGTGGCTCAGTGAGTAGCACTTGGTTATTAAACACTGCTTTGCATGGTGGCTCAGTGAGTAGCACTTGGTTATTAAACACTGCTTTGCACGGTGGCTCAGTGAGTAGTACTTGGTTATTAAACACTGCTTTGCACGGTGGCTCAGTGAGTAGTGCTTGGGCCTTACAGCACTGAGGTCATGAGTTTGAATCCTGGACTAGGCCTTATCTGTGTGGAAGTTGTATGTTCTCCCCGTGTCTTTGTGGGTTTCCTCCCACATGTCAAAAACATACTGGTAAGTTAATTGGCTGCTTACTAAATTAACCCTAGTCTGTGTGTGTGAATCTGTTAGGGACCTTAGTATGTAGCTCCCATTGGGGGAGGGGCAGATGTGAATGTCTAATGTTCTCTGTAAAGCGCTGCAGACAATTTATGGCGATATTTATAAAAATAATATTAATACTTAGTGGTAACATAAGAGATCATTTTGAGTCTATGATAATTCTGATAAAGTATGCAGGGTTGATTGATTTAAGGGAGAGCTCCAGGGACAGTTGAGTATAGTTCTATTTGTCTTGGTGGTGGCAGCATATTGGTAATAAGTCATATTTGGGGTAAACAAGGGGCATTAGTCAGTGTAGAACGGAAAAGGTGGTTGTTTTGATTAACCCCTTGGGCTAGATTTACTAAACTGCGGATTTGGAAAAGCGAGGATGTTGCACATAGCAACCAATCAGATTTTAGCTGACATTCTCTAGTAAGTAACAGAAAAGTTAGAGCTAGTATCTGATTGGTTGTTATGGGCAACATCTCCGCTTTTCCAAACCCGCAGCTTAGTCAATCTGGCCCCTTGTCTCACATATAATCACAAAGGCCTCTGGTGAGGTCTGGGTCGTGACAAAATTCGGTCCTGTCTGAGGTATATCTAGGTCTGACCACCCACTGTATGATGCCCACAGCTTGTGACAGATGCGATTCTATATGTGACTGTTTATGGACTGTTTGGTTGGTTTCCATACACTGTATGATAAGCCATTTTTCATCCGATGCCTGCTTATACTATGGCGTGTGGTCTCCTTACATGTAGCATTCTCCGGCTTGTGTCTGTTATAATATACCGTGCTTCGTAAATATGTTGTATTTCTTAGCACTCAAAGCACACACTGCAATGCAGACAGTCTTTGAACATTAAGCTTTGCTGCTAACTGGAATCATTTGGCTGCCAATCCATCTGTGCTGTTGGTGTCATTATACAGAAACAGATGGGAAAATAAAATACCTGCTTAGACTACAGTTATTTATTGTCTTTCTCAAGGCCTACATACAGTTTACTATTTAAATAACCATTGTGCCTTTCAGTTTGGTTGGCTGCTTACCATTGCATTTGAAATTGTACAGATAGTCCTGTGTTGGTTAGGGTTATCAGCATACAACCTCCAACATGACCCATTCCATTAGGTACAAAATACTCTGCTCCTCAGTTTTCAACTGTCAGTTACTATGGTAACCACCTTTGTTGACAAGAAAAATTGTTTTATAAATATCAGTTAATTCATTTAAACCAGGTGCGTGTAACAGTTGGAAGCTCAGGAGCAGAGTATATTGTACCTAATGGAAGGGATCATGTTGGAGGGTCTGCATACCTCCCAACATTACGGCATAGTCGGGCCATAAAGGAGATGTGGGGCTAGATTTACTAAGCTGCTGGAAAGGAAAGGTGGAGATGTTGCCCATAGCAACCAATCAGATTCTAGCTCTCACTTTCCTATTACATACTAGAAGATGTCAGCTAGAATCTGATTGGTTGCTATGGGCTACTAGACCCTTAACTCTGCTCCCCCCAGCTTCTGCTTCAGGACAAAGCTCTCTCTATACATTGAGTACATTTTTCCACCCTTCCTCTACCTCAAAACGCCCCTCAGAACGCCAGACCCTCCAGCTTGACCCATACAAAATACTCCTGAGCTTCCTACTGTCAGTTACTATGGTAACCACCTTTGTTAAAGAGAAAAATGTTTTTCAAACATCAGTTTATTAATTAAAACCAGTTAAGTGACAGTTGGAAGCTCAGGAGCAGAGATTTTTGTACCTGATGGAATAGGTCATGTTGGATGGTCTGGAACGCAATCCACAACAGCTCAAACTGTGCTCAGATCTGGATAGGATGGGACTACGTGCGCCTCAGTTCTGAGCAAGCGCAGTAAAAATATCACATAGAGTAACATCATGTCAGCTGGCGGACGCTCACCTTGTGATCAGGCCTTATACTGGAGGCACAAGACGGGAGACGTCATGCTGCTCTTTGTTATGCTGCATTAGCTTTTACAATTAATAACTTGGAAAGAAACAATTATGTGCTCAAGAAGCCCATTGCTTTAATCCCGGGGTCATTTTTAATGAGTGATTAAACTTGTCTCAGAAGACGTTTAGAGGTCTGCTAAATCCCAGCCCATTATAACAACACACGTTATCTACATCCTTCTTCAGGCCTGACATCCCAGCACAGTTACACTCTGCCCATCTCTGTGTACAGCCTTAAATCTGGCCAAGCCATTGATTATTGTATAGCATGCAGCATGAACAGCTGACAAAACCCTCCTAAATCTATACAAAACCCTCCTAAATCTATATGTGAAGATAATCTGATTGTTCATTCTACACCGATTATTGGCCACTGTGATCTCCCCAGTGATCAGACCTTTAAATTTGTCGCAGGGGACATTGCATAGTGTGTGACCAACTTAACATAACAGGCAGTTCAGGCAGGAATACTTGAAGGCAAAGAAAATTATAATTATTAGTAAAGCTTATTTATATAGCATCACAAATTATTTGTAGTGCTTTACAGAGAACATTAGACATTCACATCAGTCCCTACCCCTATTGGAGCTACTAAGATCCCTAACACATACACTAGGGTTAATTTAATCAGCAGCCAATTAACTAATTTACCAGTATGTTTTTGGCATGTGGGAGGAAACCGGAACACCCAGAGGAATCCCACATAGATACTGGGAGAACATACAAACTCCACACAGATAAGGCCTAGTTGGGGAATCAAACTCATGACCTCCGCACTGTAAGTGTGAGTGCCATCATGCTGCCCGCAATAATAACATTGAGTCATAACTAGCACTTGGTTCAAGAAGGAAAGAACACCCCTCGATTGTAACTATAATAACCTTATATATGCTTTTTTCAGCTTTGTGCCTTGGGTGGTCACCCCTCACACACACCCTCTAGAAATGGCCCTGGGTAAACCATAGCATTCATTTATTAACACTATCTCAATTTATACTTGTCAGCTCTCCCAAAATGTCTTGTAGACTCATATAATTCAGATGGTGTGCCTAGACTCCTGGAGGAGCGGGCCACTCTCCAGCATAAGCCCTGCATTAAGGTTTGAAGCCCCACCCCCAAAGTACTATTGAGATTTAGTGCTCTGCCCCTGTTTAAAATGAGGTGGATCGTAGTATTGGACAGTGGGGCGGAGCCAGTAACAGTCGATTACTAACTGTAAGAGGGAACACTTCTCTTCACCCAAGGTGTTGTAGCTATAATGGAATAAATCGGGATCAATCGTATCCCCTGGCTACTAGTGCAACCTAACAGGACAATTGTCGGAATATATAATCCTGTTACAACTATTGACCAGTACAGGGGTTATCCTCTTACAACTAGTGTCATGTTACAATAGTGACCAGTACAGGGGTTATCCTGTTACAACTGTTGGTCAGCAGCGGGATCCATATCCTGTTACACGGCCATCGAACAGCAGTCACCAGGGAGCGGATTCACGCTTGCGTGTGTGATCCGGTCCACCCCCCATTTTAAGGCACATACATAATATCTCAGGACTAGATTCTTGCCTTTATCCCACCAGAGAATTAGAATGATTAAATGAGTATTAAAACATTCACCACTGATATATCAAGAGAACCAGCTACTATAGAAGCAGCACTAAAAATGCTTAATTAAGCTCATATATTCAGCCAATTTAATATAATACTGTTGCATTTGTGATTGAGAAAACCCACACACTAGAATTTTTGCTGCAAGTGCTTTTGAAGGACAAGTTTCCGGAATCTCTTCTGAACAGAGATAACTACAGTAGGTGTTGGATTGTTGTCACGTATTAACACTGCATAACAATTTCAACAGCCCTGCATTTTCAAACTTGTTTTGGCAGAGGAAGGAAAGCAATGAAGCAGCATGAAAGTCATTTTTCTAGCTTTCCTATTTAATATTTCTAATGAGATTATATAAACCCCTTTATTATAGACCATGTTAGGGTGACAGGGGAATAACAACCCTGCTTACACTGCAGAAATACAGCAGTGGGATATTTAAATATAGAGTGGATAGGAGAGAATCTCTTGGTTGGGACTTTAACCTTATATATAGACCTTGCCCTTGTATCATTGTTTTCTGGATTGTAAACTTTTACCGGATCCTCAGATCCAAATTTTAAGAAATCGAAAATGGAACGTCGGATGCGTAGGGAGCTGTTATAGCAGGTCTGCAGAATCCACATGTTTGTATGGTCACACCTCAAAATAAAGTGGAGGCAGTTTGAAAGTCTCGGTCAGTACACAGAGTGTGGTTGGTTATAATTGGACCGGATCCAGAAGTCCGTTGGAGTTCCGATAGTGTGATCCTAAGTTTCCTACATGCTAAGGGAGAACACTCCCATCGCATTTACGGGACTTCTGTACCTATGACTTTACTTGAACTTTAGCGCACCGGCAGCATTGAAAATGGGGCCAGTGTGTAAATAAGGATGTAATCAAGCCCTTACTGTACAATTTAAATACACACCTCCCCCTATACAGACATGCTGTACGCAGATCCTGAGGCTCTAGATCTGTGCTGGAATCCTGTAATGCACGCATGGGTGTTATATCCAGGACTGGTATATCTGATTATGCCTCTAGTGGCAGTGCTGGACTGTTTCTTATAGTCGACATTTCTACTAGCTGCCCCTAGAGGCTGCTGTTTAACACTCTCTCTGGGACTAATTTGTGTAATTGCCTGTTATCATACACCTGTGTTTTGGCTATAAATATTCCATCATTGCAGGACAAGGAGTGGGTCATTGCTTCCTTTGCTGCATGTTTGTTTGCTCTTATCATCTGTGGTCCTGGTATCTGATTCTCCCTGTCTCCATTATCTTGGATCCCGGCTTAATACCAGGTATGCTTCTCTCTCTGTGGACTTTCTTTGGACTTTCTTGCATACTCCCTGTGGATTGACTACTCCTGCACATTACTCCTGTGGAGCAGGCGGGGGGGAGCATGGTAATGGTACAGTGTGGGAGTGGTATCCCAAACTCATGCGGATCAGCGGCCTAACAGATAGCATAAGCTGCTATAAAACCCACACGATAGAGGGGAGTGACAGGGATAGTTCATTCCCCTCTCTCTGTCGGATGGAGAGACGGAAAGCGTGCTGGAGTCTGGTGCCGGTCCATTGTATAGAGGTGATTGGGAGAGATCTATTCACCTAAGTGTTGAGTGCCGACTGTGAGCACACAGCTAAGCCTATGTACCGGTATGTGTTCTAAAGCCAAGAGCTAGATATGCGTCTTGCTGGCCTCTCCAGTAGCGGCAGCTGCTGATTCAAAACTAGGAGTAAGCGCATGAAAAGGTGCAAATCTGCACCTAGACAAATCATACAGCAAGGCGAGGGGTTCATATTAGTTACATATTAGTGCATGCAGAGAAAATACTGTCTGATTTTGCTTACTGTACTAAAATAAAAATTAACTTTATTTAATAAACAAAAAATACAACCCACCCACCCCCCATAAACTCTGCTTGCTAACAGTGAAGTGAAGTGATATGTCAGAACTGCTTCCTGCTTTGCTTATAAAAATCTTTAATTTGGGGAATTAGTGATTCTTTATATAGACAAATAATTGAAAATGTCTGTTACAAAGATCCTTTTGAATTGCGCCAAGCATAATTAAGATTTTAAGCTGTCTTTTGTGTAAAATGCAGCCTGTGAGGGTTTGCTTCATATTTACATGACAATTGGTGAATAATGACTCTGTTGGCTGAATCCTTGTTAAATTATCCAAATTAAAGCTATGAATCTGTGACTCAAAAAAACCTGGCGTGTGTATAACCGTGCCAGAACTTCAAATTCTCATTGACTCACTGGAAATAATAACCAGGGGTAAGAGGTGACATGAAAGAGCCCCACAGCAAAGAGGCAGAGCCTGGGTCTGCATGGGCGGTACTGGTGGGACTGGGGCGCAGTTGGCTGGGACCGCTTCCTGATAGAAGCGGTCAGAGGCTCCATTTATGAGCTTGCTTACAGTGCAGGGGGTGCAGCTGCCATGGGTTCCTTCTCTTCTCCGGGCCCCGTAGTAGACGCACCCCTTGTAGTGACGCCTCTGACAAAAACTATTATAAATAAACAAGATAGTGTTAAGTATTAAAACATGGGTTTTTTTGTGTTTAGTTGCCTGCAGCTATTTCATCCTGTAGGTCAAAAACATAAAATGCAGCATTATGGCAATCGCTGTTCCTCTCCATCTGGACGAGCCGTGTTGAACTTGTTGTCCTGTGGACTTAGCTTCTGGCATTGTGTTATTTATGTGAAATAGACAGTGACAGTTAGCAGAGACCAGCTGCTTTATCAAAAAACTGTAACTGTATTCCTCTACTAGAGTTGGGCACAGAATCATGTGGGTTTCATAAACAATGGATATATCTCATAAAATCAAGCCAAATGTAATGCAAACTTTTTACAAACATTGTGAAGATGACTTCTTAGAAAATCAAGAAATCACCAAGGCTTTGATGCACCTGTGATTAACTTGGAATTGTAATTCTTTCTTTTTACATATGTCAAACTCTTTTTTTACTAACTCTTAGACCATGGGTAATCATCCTACTTCCACTGGATGCAAGTGCGGATTGGGAACTTAAAGTGGCCCTGGAGAAATAAAATCTGCAAGAGGCCACGTGTGGGTGGGATCAACTATTGGTGGGGTCCAAAAAATATGTAATGCCCAATGTGTTAGAGTTGGCTTACATTTTGAGCTAGACTAAACTGCGGAAAAGGGAAAGTGGAAAGGTTGTCTATAGCAACCAAGGAGACTCTATTACATACTACAGAATGTCAGCTAGAATCTAATTGGTTGCTATGGGCAACCTCTCCATTTTTCCTTTTCCATAGTTTATCTAGCCCTTGGACTCCAGTCACTAGTCTGTATTCTGGGCCGCACAATAGTCTTATATTGAGCTCAGCTTTACCTACTAGGCTCTGTTTTTGTTCACTAGCCTCCTATCACTAACTAATAGTTGAGATGTTAATCACAACCATTATTTAAGTGCTTAGATGGTATTTAGTGTGAACGTGGCATTAGATTCCTTACCTATAGAGTAAGTGTTGCAGTTTTATTGATCAAAAAAAGAAAAAGAAATACTAATGTCTATCACTCCAGGTTACACTGGGAATACTGCAAAGTAAATACTGTCTCCACTATACAAATCTCACTTCATCCTAAAAACAGCCATACAATATAGACTATATATCCTATCATTCATGTCTATCCAGCCTCCCAATATTCCCAACTCATATGTCTCTAGCTCCCAGTATTCCTCATCATGCGGTAGATCCAGAACTCCGCTTGCAATCCGTTTACTCGCGTAGCGTATTTACGCGTGCGTACCTTCTATACCCTCCCCTTGGCACATCCCTTGAATGTACGTATTTTGTCCGAGTTCCGCTTTCCAAACCCTACCTTAACTTTTGCCCACGTAAACAATGTCATCCGCACACGTACGTATGTGCAAAACGTATTTACGCAGCTAAGCACGCCCATACTGTACACTTTAAATACAAACCCCCACCTACATAGCGTATTTCAGACGTATTTTTGACTCACGTAAAATTGGCACGCCCACACGTACGGATTTACACGACAAGTACGTGAATGGCCCATACGTTCACATTTACGCTACGTTACTGAGCGTATTTTCTATTGTGCGCATGTGCAGTACTTACCAAAACGCAATTTTATGTGTCCGCCACGCGTAAATTCGCTCACAAGCTTTGTTCTGGATCTGCCCCCATGTGTCTTCAGCCTCCTCAGTATTCCCCATCATGTCTCTCCAGTGTCCCAAGTATCCCCCATCTTGTGTCTCCAGCCTCCCCAGTATTCCCCATCATGTGTCTCCAGCTCCCAGTATTCCCCATTATGTGTCTCCAGCCTCTCCAGTATTCCCCATCATGTGTCTCCAGCTCCGAGCATTCCCCATCATGTGTCTTTAGCTCCCAGTATTCCCCATCATGTGTCTCCAGCTCCCAGTATTCCCCTTTATGTGTCTCCAGCCTCTCCAGTATTCCCCATCATGTGTATCCAGCTCCCAGTATTCCTCATCATGTGTCTCCAGCCTCCCCAGCATTGCTCATCATGTGTCTGCATCTCCCAGTATTTCCCATCATGTCTCCCTACTCCCAGTATTCCCAATCATGTCTGAATCGCATCTCCTTGCTAACCACATCACACCGGTCCTGGTTTTCTTAATCATCTATCAATAGAAGAAAAATAATAAAAATGCAGCATTAGACTATGCTCTTTGTCTTTCCATCGACCAATGTGTCAATGCACTGCATCAAATACAATGTTTTATAATTAGCTGTTATTTATTGTATTGCTATTTTTACATTGTGTTTCTATCATCATTTTAAATAGGTGAAGTATAAGATATGATTACTCAGATAGTGCTTTGGTTCCATATACAGCAATGGAATGGAATATATTCAGATGTTTGCTAACCCTAGTCATTTGATCTCTGTAAGTCCATTAGAAGAGTGATTAATTCTTGTATATACAATAACCGTCTCTTTAATATATATGGGGAAATGAAGGTCACCAGAAGCTAACACATATGCATGGGTTTATTGCCTTTAGGTTCTACAACACTGCAGACAGCAAGTGATTTTTGGCTATCTGAAGAATTACCTTCTTCATCTGCATCCAGTGAAATAGTGACTACGATTGAACAAGCAGGAGAGACGATGAATGTCACTTTGTATAACAACACTACATTACCAAGCAAGAATCCCCACACTAATGATACAAGCCTCACCTTCAGTGCCACGGACAATATGACAATGCAGACGGAAGAATTAAATCCTTCTGAATCTTCAACACTATCTTCATTCCAGCCTACAAACTCAGGTCTAAATAAAACCAGCACGTTATACTCAACTTCCCCTTTACATCCATCATTCCCCTATACCACTTCTGCTTCTGAAGCAAATAATTTGTTACCTGTTCCAACGTCATCATCATCATCATCACCATTGTCATCATCTCTACAGTTATCAGCAACATCATATTTCCATCCTTCCATATCAACAAGTGATACATCTTCCAATAGTATGACTTATTCTGACAAGGTAGCACTAGGATACCTTAAGGATACAATTACAGATGTTTTAGAATCTAGCTCTAGTATAGCCAGTAACACATTGACCATTAAAACCACCAGTTCTTCAGGCAGCGCCACGTTGGGAAAGGAAACTTTAGAAGCAACAAGTGAAGCCCCATTTGACCAAATCCTTAATACAATGGATCAATCAAACATGCAAGTAACATCTTTATTGATAGACGATTCTTCCTCACCAACACCCCATTCTCCAACATTGCAAAGGTTAGTGACAACAGGAAACCCGACTAGTATTGTGTCAAATAGTGACACCATGTCCACCGTGGATAAATCCTCCATTTCATTTAGATCTACTGTTAAAACATCTTTAGAAACACTAGAAACCAGCAATTTAGAATCAAATCAAGCAGAAACATTTTCTTTAACCCAATTAACAACTACCGTAATGTCTATAGACACTGTCACTACAGAAACTTTAACAACTGCAGAAATGAGTGAGTTTCCAGCAATAATCAATCATAAAGAGAGTGCTCAAACCACCCATCCAGGCTCTTATTCCTCAGCGTCTTCGGGTTCTTTAGAAACAGGAGGTCTGTCATCTCAGCACGCAGAAGCTAGTATTCATACAATAAACAATATAATGGAATTGTCTACTGCAGAAAAGCAAAAGATTTCAGAGTCTGAATCATCTAATGGGTTTACACTAAGTAGAGAGTCTACTACAGCAATAGATAACATTCGGTCTAGTATTGTGATGACTACTGTTATGACAAGCACAAACTCTGAATCGAACAGTTCACATTATTCAGGTCCTCTTCCACTGCTCACAACTCTGGAAAGTGACCCTAATCTATATACACCAACAAATGCTCCTATGGTAAGTGAAGAATTTGCGTCCTTCGGGTCATCCCCAACAGAACAGTCTAAAACCTCCACAGAATTTATCACAGATTCTTATTTTTATATTGATACCACGTCAAACACAATGCATCCAAATCCAACTTCAGATGATGCATTACCTGTGGTGACAGCAACCTCTGGAACTGAATTAAGCACATCTAGAAGTGACCTGGTGTCTACCTTATCTGGGTTTACACCATATACCCAACCCAGCACACCAACAATCACATCTTCTTCTCAATCTAGTGCTTTAACTGCTGCTATTATTACAACAGAATCTCCTTTGCCCATTGGAATATACACACAAAGTACGATAGAACCTAGAACTTCGGATAGTAATTTGTTAACAGAAATGCCCGTTTCACACTCTGAGGAATTGACCTCCCAATCAGTTATTCTAGAACCAAGTACTATTAAATTACCAGCGGCTACAACAGTAGATATAGTATCACAGCCATCTAGCAGTAATATCATGACTTTATTATATTCCTCTGAAACATCCCCAGAAATGACTGTGTCTAATGGGCTTTCCACTATGACATATAACACGAATACAAACACAGAGAGCCTGAAGTCAGATTACACAGAGCTCACCAATAACATGGTCACAGATAGTCTAAAAATCAGTGAAAAAAGTACAGTTTCTTCATCAACAATCATGGGATACAAAACCGTAACTAGCGATGCATTGTCAACTATTGAGGAATCCAATTTTAATAGTAGCGAAGAACCAGCAAGTACCTTTACCCCATCAGCAGCAACATTGTCTACACCAGTTAATACCAGCAATTATTTGGTATCTTTGTCTTCTACTGAAGATTTTAATGCATCTCAATCAGAAACACCATCAGCAACTTTCATGTCCACAATCATAGAGTCTCAAACCTTTACCAGCAATGCAATGGCAACTCTTGAGGACTCAACCTCCAATCTTGGAAGTCAACGAAGTACCAATCAACTAACATCTGCAACATCATTAATGGCAACAGTAGCATTGTCTACTGAAGTTTCTAATGGTTCATCTCCATCTGTCATAAACACATCAACAACATTCTATTCTAAGTCAGATGAAACATCAGCAGTGTCTATCTCCAGAATGTATAATCCTGATATAAACACAGAGAGCCTACAGACTAATTCTATAGGGGGTACAGGACACACGGTCACAAATAGTTCCAATTTAAACCTAACTACAACTGACATGGTAATGATGACAGAATCTAGACCTTTTGATGAACTGTCATCCAGTCTTGGGACTACAGAACCAAGTTCCACTGAACCAACAGTAGTTAGAACAAGTGACAATAATACCAGTAATAATGATGTAACATCCTGGTCGATTATGGATGATAATAACTCTGCAATTCCTGATTTTACATCTCCACTTATAAAAAACAGGACTACAGTGTTCTCTTCCCAGTCCACTGTCACGGTTTCTCCTGGAACTTTCCTTTCAAGCTTTACATCGGCTTATAATGAATTTAATACAAACACAAAGAGTATGGAGACAGATTCTCTGGAATTCTCCAGTTATTCTACCTCAAGCACTTCTAATGTCAGAGAAGAAAGTACATCTTTCAGGTCAACACAGCCTGATCCCAGAATTTCATCTAGTTATCTATCATTAGGCATTCCTACAACAAAATCTGTTGATTTAACCACCGATTTTAATATTATTAGTGAACAAAGTACATTTGAAACAGTGGTGGTTTCAGAAGTGACAGAGTCACTGAAGACACCAACAGGAACCATGGTAAGTATCTCTTCTTCTGTTATGGATAACAATACTGCGTTGCCTACTGTTACATTGACCACATCTTCAATACTGTTCTCTTCTCAGTCTAGTTCCACTAATGCTGGAAAAACTCCAACAGAAATGTATATTTCTAATGGGACCGTTGCTACAGTATATAGTCCTAATACAAACACGTCTGAGTTTTTTCAGACGTCTACAGACGAGGGCACGTCAAGTCATCAGTCTGTTTCCAGTGGCACGCCAACACCATTTTTTTCCACCTTAACTGAAGGTATAACAGAGTATGTGGGTTCTACCACACACCTTACTCCAACTTCAGAGGCTACAGAAAGCTATAGTGCAATGACTTCATCAAGCAATAAGTCAACAGACAATTTGATGACTTCTATACCAAGCATGACATCCAGTATGAAGCCTACTCAGACAAGTCCAGAAACCTCACAAAACACTGATACCGGAATATCTATAAACCCATTACTATCTTTGCCTACATCTGGAGAACCCAACCTAAATGAATCTACTTCTACAGTTAATGCTGAACTACAATCATATTCTACAGCCACTTACACTTTACCTTCTACTGCTGGTGATAAAATGGCCTCAGTTTTGTCCACTATAGATAATCATGGAACAGTAGACACCAGCTCAACAACACAAGCAGATTATTCAGCTACAGTTACTGTAGGTAATGGACATTCTGACGTCACACCAGCTTCCATGCTCCAAACCACATCCCATTTGTCATCCACATCTGGAACATCTACTCATTTATTTTCCATACCACATACAACTACAATATTTCCAACAAACGTTTCTGATTCTCTCTCTACAGTCTCTTCTCTCGTATCTTCTGCTGAAGTATCAAGTGATTCTGCTACAGGGAATGCAACGCAAAGCTATAGTGCTACACCAACACTTTCTTCTCCTTCTATAACTCACACAAACACCACAAGTCATGTATCTCCATCAATTATCAATTTATTGTTGACCACTCATTTGACAAAACCTTCCCAGGCTCCAACATCCAGGTTTTCCACAGCAGAAACTATACATACTATACCATCACATACACCTACTACAGTTGTTTTTCCAACCACAGATTTAACAAGTATAGTCACAAAACCCCTTTCAACTGTTACACATACAGTAAGTACGAATACAATTGATAAAGGAGCAGTGACCACAAAAACCTCAACTGTTTTCACTAAAACCAATGCTTCATCAACTATGGCACCTACAACAGCATCCGTGATGACTATTGAAACTTCCAAGGCACCGGTGACCATCTCTGCCCCTACTCAGCGTACAATTCTGACAACCATTCTCACAACATCAATAACTCCTTCCGCTCTGGAGTGCAAGCTTTCAACAGAAACTATGATAAAAACTGGTAAGTGTTCTTAGGTTCATTGGGGGGGGGGGGGTTTGGGGGAG
>WWET01000325.1:491928-506185 GCA_011038615.1 Limnodynastes dumerilii
CGGCAACGCCCGATCGTGGATCGGGCATCCGTAGCAGCGCCGTAGGGACGCTGGAGTCGACGTCCCCCAGCGTCCCTACGTTCAGGTTAGTGTAGGTGGGCGGGGTGAGCTAGTTTAATGAAGATCGGAGGGCGGGCTAGGCGGCCATATGCTCCTGTGCGAGCGTATAACCCCTTCCTTATGATGGCTGAAGTTAGGGTAGCCTTCAGCCGGCGTAAGGAAGGGGCCATACGCCCGCACAGGGGGAGTGTCGGAGAAAGTGAACGCCGATACGCTGTGCTTTAGTAAGCACAGCGCATCGGCGTAGGTCTGGATCAGGCCCCTAGAAACAGATAAGAGCTACATGGCCCATCCAGTCGGTATATCTGTTTATTTAAAACTATACTGACCCTAGACCCTATCTAACCCTCTATTTAGTTTAAGATGAATGATATCCTTAATTAATCTTACTACCCTCCATGTTAGTGGTAATACACATATTAGATGTTCCAAAGCTTTAATATCATGCATAAGATAGCTCTTGCTCTACAAGCGACATTATAGACTGCCCTTCATGGATCATGTAATAAATAAAAACAAACCTGGGCATAGCTGTTTCAATCCTATGTTTATTCTTTTTTATATTTTACAGCCTTAGAGTATCTGACTATTGATACCTCTGCTGCAACAATGGACTACTGGGTGAATACAGGTAATTTTTTTAAAATAATTTTACAGCAATCAATGATTTAATTACATCAGAGGAAGGGACAGTGTTGGTGCTATACCAAGTAGTGTGGGATGCAGTTGTCGGTCCAGCCGGCTCAATTCTGACAATGATACAGTCGCCAGCTGAATGGCGGCTTTATCATTTTTGAAATGCTACAGAAAATAGAAAATTGCTATTAGGAACGAGTAACTATTTCTACCCGTTTAAGGCTGCGACAGGCATCAAGTTATGGTTAGGGCTCAAGAATGGAGAGTTAGGGTTAGGCTTTAAGAAGGGCAGGTTAGGGTGAGGCTTCAAGAAAGAAGAGTTAGGACTTAAAGGAAAGGTTAGTGTTATGTTCCAGGACATGGAGGGTTACGCACGGTACACACTAGGTTTTTCAGCAGATAATCTTTCCAATCACACAATCAAAAGAAGATCTGCTAACCTACACAGGACACCTATGCAAAAAGCAAAAGATATCTTTCCATGGTTGATCTGACCTATTAGGAGCTCCAAAAGATCAAATCAAAAGATCACAGAACATTACAAACGATTTTGAGCATCTGTGGACAGTACACACTGTAAGATATCTGCTGAAACGGTCTTTTGATTGTGTGATTGGAAAGATTATCTGCTGAAAAAGGCCCAGTGTGTACCCAGATTTAGGGTTAGGGCTCAAGTAGGGGAAAGTTATGGTTAGGCTGCGGGAAATGGAGGGTTAAGGGTAGGGCTAGGATGCAGGCTCTTACCTGTCGGTGGATCATTCTTCACGACTGCTGGAGTCGCAGAACCGCCACAGCAGAAAGTGCCAGCAATCACTAACAATCGCCCTTCAACTGCCATACAATGGTCTACCGCAGTGTTCCCCAACCTTGGTCCTCAGGGACCACTAACAGTGCATGTTTTCCAGGTCTCACTGCTGGAGCACAGGTGTGTTCATTACTAACTGTCACATTTTACAAGCTCCACGGGTGCTGCTCATTATATCACTTGTGATTCTTTAAGGAAACCTAGAAAATATCGACTGTTGGTGGTACCTGAGGTCTGAGGTTGGGGAACACTGGTCTATCGGACAAACAAACCACACCCGCTGGGAGAGGGGCTGGCACCATGCTGCAATTTGCAATAAATGCCTTTTATTTTAATGAATTGCCTTTGGAAACTTCCAAAGCAAGTTGCTAAATAGGATTTTATAAATCCCAGTAATACCCAAACACATTGATCCATCTCTAAGTGAGACCATTACCGTCTCTTTGAACTAGAGCCATGTTGGTCTTTTAGCATAGAAGTAGAAAATACAAATATCCATCAAAGTCAAGTTGAAGAGTAAATCTTCCGCATACATAACGCACGTGAAACGATTCTTACAAGCCTTTTGTTTCCGGCACATTCCTATCATTTCATGGTAGGCCAAGAGTAAACAGAAACGGCACATACACCTCCTGTCAGCTTTTGACTCCCGTGCCAAGACCTTTGTTCCTTCCTGCTGTCATTGTTCTCTCTGTGTGCTGTTTGTAAAGTGATTACTGTACTTCAGATTCTCTTCACGTTCTGTAATCTGGAAACATTGCCTTTCCTGGCTTTCATACCTACATAGAATATCGAGAGCGTTATCCTGTTGTCCCGGCAACCAGGTGACTTACACTACCTGAACACACGTTCCAAGAAGGGGAAATAGGCATAAACAAAGATCAAATTGTATTTACAGAGTAGTTTAGTTAGAAAGAGGCGGCCTTAAACCGCCTCAGGGAGTGTTTAGGTAGTAGGGGGAGGGATTTAGAGTAGCTGTGAATACAGTTCAAGGACTTTAAAGTGTAAATGAAGGACCGGATCTCTAATGCCTGATACCACAACCCCTTGCTTGTACTTCCAACGGCAGGACCCTACCTTAGTATTTACGAATCGACCCCCACAGAAAATGGGCCCGTGCTTAAATACTGTAAGGGTTATATGTAAAGGCACCACTGCATAATGTGTGACAAAAACCAGTCAACAAAACAAGCGCTATATGTAATGAAACCTCTAAAGATGATAGGTAGAGGTGTTGCTCATAGCAACCAATCAGATTCTAACTATTGTTTTTGTGCTGCATTCTAGAAAATGCTAGCTTGAATCTGATTGGACAAAATCTCCCCTTTTCCACTTTTGAAACTTCATTAAATGTCCATCTTACTCTCTTGGTTTATCATCGTACAAACCAGATTTTTATATGACTGGCACCAAAAGTTTTTTGCGAGTTTTTTTATATTATACTATTGTTATAAAAGAATAAATGCAAATGTATTGTCCAGTCTGACCTTTAACCTTAGCAAATACAATAATTTGACTTATATTTGTTTATCTGATCTCCAGTGATACAGGGAGTTGATAGCCAGTCATTGGGAGTAAACAACCAAAGTTTTGCACAACAGATGGAAGGGAGGCTGGCTACATTGTTTCAGCTCTCCAGTCAACAATCAAGAAGGTTCAAGAGAGCGACTACAGTAGGAAGTTACACTGTGCAGGTTGGTAAACACATTTTGTATATAGAGTACAGTAGTAACTTAATTGTAATTCTGTAACTATGATCAGTGGCTGGCGCATTTCACATTCTGAAATTCATCTCTGCAAAAGCAAAAGTAAAAAGTAGCCACCAAATGCTATTTATGCTGTTTATAGATATATTCATAATAGGCTGTGCACCAATTAATCATCTGTTCAAGTTGATGATCACCACCGAACACTTTGACTTATCCTGATATATGTGGTCTCAATATAGATGCTATATATTTTGATGCAGATTGTAACATCTATTTTGTCCAACATTTGGTCTATAATCATCCCAGTTTGTCAAAGTGTTTATTATTATGTATTAATAAAAATGTTTATATCATTCGGAATACCCTGCAAAGCGCTTATCATTTTTTCTAATCTGTATTTTGTTGGAGGGGATTATCTCACCCCTTGATTAAGCGGCTACAGTGTCTTCTGTATTTATAGAAGAGACTGGGATACCACACACAGCGCCTCTGTACTAGACCATATTACCAAATGCTATTTGTCTATTATACTTTTTTTTTACATTTTTATTTTGTTCATTGAGTATTAACTTTGTCCTATGTTACAGATGGTGAATATGCAGCGCTTGACAGGTCCCAATAATTTAGCCGAGTTGACGTATTATGCCCAGAAAGACGGACAACCAATACCAGGCACAGTAGCTGCTAAGCAACTGAGTACCATCGACCCTCAGACCATGGCCTTGACGCTTGGATATATTGTTCGAGTACAAGCTTATGGTAAGCCCATTTTATGGAGAACAACACCGGCTGCTAGGTCTGATTCAGGTGGCAGCGAAGGAGAGAAAGTGAGAATGCCCTTTTATGAACTCAGCCCCGCCCTTTGATCTGAAGTGTCATTATTTTTCATAAACCTGATTGGGTTAGAATGTGTTCTGATTGGTGAGGATGCATGTGAAGACACAGTACAGAATAATGGAAGCATTCTGATTGGTAGAAGTCATAAAGTTGTTGTAATGTAAGAATATAGGACTAAATTTGATTGGATTGGAATGTGTTCTGATTGGTGAGAATGCATGTGCAGGCACAGTACAGAATAATGGCAGCATTCTGATTGGTAGAAGTCATAAAATTGTTGTTATGTAAGAATATAGGACTAATGTCACTGCTATGGTCCTAGCTCTGAGTGCAGTGGTTACAGACTTCCAAGAAGGTAAGGGGTGGCCATGAAACCCCTACCTTAAAAACTTCACTTTATCTTTACGTAAAATGAACTCATGCACTGGAAGTCTAGATAATACGGGGGACTCTTAGCAGACCCTTGCTGTACTATTTTAATAATCTCCCCTGCCCCCCTCCCTTTCCAAAGCGATTCCTGTATGTGTGAACCCAGATCCATACAGGAAGTGTGACCTGTGTGCATCCACACATGCAGCAAATGACCATGTTCCAGTCATAGTGTTTGGAAAACGTCCCCCTTTTTGGAAGTCCATAAAATCTCCTTTCAGAATTTCTATCCTAACAAGAATTAAAAGGACAATTACATTGGCCTCAATGACATTGCATGATAAACTATTTATTTTAATTTAACCATCGAAAAAAAGAGAAACAAACCAAAAAAACTAACTTGAACTCAGTCCTATATCCAGCCCAGGTATCTAACTATCAACATGTTCTGCTTATCTCTCATTAAGCTGTTGTGCAAAACCCACCGAACAACCTCTGGATAATCGCAGCGGTGTTAGCGCCAATAGCTGTTGTCACTGTCATCATTATCATCATCACCGCTGTCCTGTGTCGGAAGAACAAAAGTGACTTGAAATCAGATAACATGAGCAGCATTCCTCCCAGGACTAAGGTGAGCTGCCTTCATACACACGAAGATTATTATGTATATGTAATACAACCAACGGACTAGGAAAAAACTAGGTAAGGTTCCATAATGGGTGTTGCATCAATAGCTCTGCATTACCCACCCTTCACCCAGAGCAGAGCCTGTCGGTAATTAATGGGTCTTTTAAATAAGTAACAGCTGTAATCCGAAGTGAACTAGTTGATAAAAATAGCTGTATAGTTACCGACTCTCCCTGGATGTCCGGGAGACTCCTGAAATTCGGGCAGTTCTCCCGGTATCCCGGGAGAGTCTGCAAATCTCCCGCAAGGTACTTGAGGCTCCTGGCACGGCCTCAAGTCCTGCCCCCCTGCCTGGCAACACTAGTTTACTAGTGTTGCTAGGGACAGGGAGGGACTTGATGATGCAAACTGCATCATCAAGCCCCACCCTTATGAAACCCCAAAGGGGGTAATTGATAGTCAAGGGGTGGGGCTTAATGACAATATTTGCATAAATCACGATGTTAAGCCCCGCCTGCTGTCTGCATCTATGGCTTCCCTCCGGGATCTCCTGGAGGGAAGCTTTTAAAAGTCAGCAACCCTGAATAGCTGTGATTGTGAGGATCCTGGGTAACGGACCATCGGCTATGGAGTGACAGAGAGAGGCAGGGGGGATGTAGTTGCAGCTACGATGGTCCATTTTCAGCACTGATACAGCCGACAGCTTAATAGCTGTATCAGTGCCGACAATCTCTTAATGAAGAATATTTCAATCCTTTAATGGGTACGATGTTTAATGCAGTTATTTTGATGAGTTACGCATTCTGGTAAGGTTAGGCTGCAGGACAGAGAGAGTTATGATTTGGCTGCAGAGAGGGGGAGGGTTAGGGTTAGGTTGTAGAGAGAGGGGGGTTAGGGTTAAGCTGCGGAAAAGGAAGGGTAAGGTTAGGTTGTGGGACAGGGAAAGTTAGGATTATGCTGTGGAGAGGGGGAGGTTAAAGTTAGGCTGCGGGTAGAGGATGGCTAGGGATAGGATAGAGTTATAGAGAGGGGAGGGTTAAGGTTGGGGAAGTGTTAAGGTTAGGTTGCAGAGAGAGGAGGGTTAAGGTTAAGTTATGGGACAGGAAATGTTAGGGTTAGGCTGCAGAAAGGAGAGGGTTAATGTTCGGCTGTGGCACGAGGATGGTTAGGGGAGGATCAATTTGTAGAGATGGGAGGCTTAGGTTGTGGGACAAGGATGGTTAGAGTTAGGATAGGGTTAAGGTTAAGCTGTTGCGATACTGATACTGTACAGCTGACATCTTTTTAATACATATTAGATAAACTTTTCAATCCCGGAACGGGGACAATGTCAAATGCTATTATTTCCACCAGTTTCCCTTTCTGGTTAGGTTTAGGCCGTGGAGTGGAGAGGGTTAAGGTTAGGCTGCGGGTCAGCGATAGTTAGGGTTAGGTTGTGGAGAGGAGAGGGTTAAGGGTAGGATGCGGGCTGCATAGAGGAGGGGGGGAGGGAGGGTTAAGGTAAGGCTGCAGAGAGGGGTGGGTTAAGGTGAGGTTGCAGGATGGGAATGTTAGGGCTAGGATTAAGAAAACCTACCTGTCGACCCTTCGTAGGGACAGCAGTTGCAGGAAAGACACTGCAGAAATATGACGGCATTCCGTGCTTTATTGCCGAAAAGTGATCTGTAAAAAGAGAGATTACTGGAGCGGGGAACTATACTCATCACTGGGATTTGCAGAGATACGGAACGCCATCGTGCATATGAGTCGGGATCAGGCCCATAATATCTCTATATGAATGGTACTGTACGCTCAGCGCAGAACTTACGCTGAAGATATATCTCCTTCTAAATAATGTTCAATTAATATGGTAATACTTGGCAGGAACCATAGGTCAGTTCTATGTCAATGCAGTTATAAAACAATTCCCTTCTTCCGCTGACATCAAGATTAGATTATAACCTGAGCGGAACAGGCTGCTGTTGTCTGTTGTCATTTCTGACAGTGAATGTACTGTGCTTCCGTGTTTGAGATATTGATTTCAAGTTTATTGTGTTACAACATCCAGCAATTCATTTTCATAATACTTCCTGGGATCTCTGGTTTGGCAAACGATTATGCTGACTTCTTTTGAAGGAAATTTTCTGTTGATAAGATTGATATGTTTACTGATTGCTATTGTTACTTTATTGCCTATTATTATAATTTGTTACTGTAGAAATAAGATAACACAAACACAATACATTGCAGCCATTTCTGACACTTTGTAATGTGTTTGAAGGGTCACATTCTAACGGAAGGGTCTGCCATAGGTCGTGGAGCGTCAGCTCCCTGGGCTCAGACCTGGTACTGGTGCAGATGCTTTGATGTAAACAGTACTTTTTATGCCTGTGTTCTGATCTGAAGCGGGGGCACTTACTTGGTAAAACCCTTACTGTGCTCCAACCCTTCCCCTAATTCTAACCCTCCCCTTCCATTACCCTAACCCTAACTCTCCCTTCCCCACAGCCTGACCCTAACCCTCCCTTCCCCTAATTCTAACCCTAACCCTCCCCTTCCATTACCCTAACCCTAACCATCCCTTCCCCGCAGTCTGACCCTAACCCTCCCTTCCCCTAATTCTAACCCTAACCCTAACTCTCCTCTTCCATTACCCTAACCCTCCTCTTCCATTACCCTAACCCTAAATTTTCCCTTCCCCACAGTCTGACCCTTATCCTCCCTTCCCCGCAGCCTGACCCTAACCCTCCCTTCCCCTAATTCTAACCCTAACCCTAACCCTTCCTTTACCCTAACCCTAACTCTCCCTTCCCCACAGCCTGATCCTAACCCCCCCTTCCCTACTGCCTAACTTTAACCCTCCCTCTAAGCCTAAAAGAGGTCATTCACCTCTTCGGCATTTCCAAAAAGGAATGGGTGAGTGTGCCAACATCATGCCGCGCACATGTGCAGTGCGATCCCACAGCCAGATTTACACATGCAGGTTGCGTAAATTAGCTGTCATTATTAAGCTTGGATCAGGCTCATTGCCTTCTTCCTGTGGTCTTTCTCCTCTTCTTGGTCATTTCCAGGTTAAGAGCAGTAACCATATAAGAGGCCATTGTCCTAGGAAAAGTATAGGCAATCTTTGGCTCTGTAGATGTGAAACTACAAGTCCCAGCCTAATCCTACAGCATAGACATAGCTGATCCCTGGAAAAGCATGAATTTCACAACACCCATTGGGGTCTCTGTACCGTTGTACCCTTCAGACGTTGTTCCTGGCTTCACACATTAAGTTATCGCTTGTGGGAAAATACCAGCAGATATAATGATTGTTTTTCTCTCGTTCCTGTCCAACAGCCAGTTCAAGGCTTTGATTATGCGAAACAGCACCTTGGGCAGCAAGGAGGCGATGAAGACGCTCTACCGGTAACGCAGGAGACGGTGGTGCCATCCCTGAACCTGTCACAAGAGAGAGACAGCACGAAGGACGGGAGTACAGAAAAGATGCTCACGTCTTCAAACAACAGAAAGAGGTGGGTGACCCAAGAATATATTTGGCAATATTTTAGTTTGACCTTTTGAGAGATTCCAGAGTGGAGAAACAAATGATAGTCCCCAGCACTGAGCTGAGGGGGTGGAGCTTGATTATGCGTATCACAGCATTATAAAGAAGGGGTTGGAGCCTCATCACAACAATTTGCATTAAGTGCATCCTCAAGCCGTACCCCCACAATTAATTAATTTATTAACAGCTTTTTATATATCAGAATACTTAGTGCTTTACAGAGAATATTTCACATTCACATCAGTCCCTGTCCCATTGGAGCTATATACTAAGGTCCCTAACACATACATACACAGAGTTAATTTTTTTCAGCAGCCAATTAATCTACCAGCATGTTTTTAGCATGTGGGAGGAAACCGGAGCACCCAGAGGAAACCCACACAGACACGGGGAGAACATATAAACTCCACACAGATAAGGCCTAGTCCGGGAATCGAACTGATGGTTACGGAACCCTGCTGTGGCCAAATGTGTGGGGTGTTTCGGCCTTCTACCAGGAATCTCCTGGACGTAGCGGGAGGATATGCCCAAGAATATTGCATTGGGCTGATGTGTTATTCAGATGCTATGAAAATATGAGTCATATGATTGACATATTCGGCCAACCCACAATGCAGTCAATAAAGGTGCATACACACTATACAATTATCTGACAGATTATCTGAAAGATCTGGCTGTTGGAATGAAAATTTGGTAATGGATGAGGTCAACTGACAATACAATTTGCTCTCATCCATTACCAGATTTTCATTCCAACTGCCAGATCTTTCAGATAATCTGCTAGATAATTGTATAGTGTGTATGCACCTTAAGTCAGCTGTTACGGGATTTTTTCAGGTTCAGGCCATATACAACCTGGCATTCTGATGCTGCATTAATAACAAAGCAGAATGAAGGACAAATAATTATATGTAGTTGCAGGGCCGCCATCAGAATTTGTGGGGCCTGGGACATACCCACAGGCTCCGCCTCCTGTGTGATGTCATCAGTGACGGCACATGGGGCGAGGCTTGTGGACTTGCGTTAACAGCTGGCCAGTGCGCAGGGAACAGAGTCTGCAAATCGCCTGGATCTTAGCTGCAGCGTGAGGAAATTGGCTGTGGTTCAATACTGCATGCTGGACGTACAGATATTGCTTCCATATGTCCCACAGTTCTGTATGTGGGGCGTGGCAGACCCTTCTGCAAAGTTTAATCTTATGGTTGGCGGGGCTTCCTATTTTAATACGTGCAATTGTCTTGTCCACACATGTGTGGACAAGATAAGGTAGGATCTGGACAAGTCAGGGCTATCGCCCTATCCACTCCCGTACGGAACTTGGCGGGAGCCATATTCAGACTTCCGTGCTGCGATCGGAGCGTTAATACACGCACGGGTGGAGCAAGTTACACCCACCCAAACCCCAGTCACTCTCCTTGCTAAGCCGCCCTCTCCGAGACTTCCGCCTCCATAGACTAGCCCTAACTCTCCGCTGCCATTTAAGAGCGTATGTGTCCTCCGTCCGCGCGTATCTTTCTAATCGCGATCACTTCCCTTCATTTAAATGCCGCCCCCCCCCATCTATTTCTATGTAAATTCCTCTGTGCGGAATTTCCTACGTCCGATTCCCTAGTCCGTCCGCTTGGCACTTCCGCACATATAGTCTACGTATGCATGCGCACATTAAACGTACTTAAAAATACGCACGGAAGTCGCAGAAAATGCTGGTCTCTGAATATGGCCTCCCGCGGTCCTTAGTGTGTATTGTATCAGTGTCTTAAGTTGTTGTGAATTCAAGACGTAGGGTCAGATTTACTAAGGTTCAGGTTTGCCTATAGCAACCAATCAGATTCTAGCTCTTTCTTTCTTTTTACAGACTAGAGAATGTCAGCTAAAATCTGATTGGTTGCTATGGGCAACATCTCCACATTCCAAACCTTAGCTTAGTAAATCTCGCCCATGGAGGGAATCAGCCAGAAGCAGGCACAACGGGAACACATCGGGTTAGAATCCTAGTGAGGGTGAGGGAACGTTGGATACCGAACATCGCAGGGTTAAACATTGATTATCGGGACCATGTGACCAGTGGTTCTGATGAAACATTAAATGACTCCCATCCCTGAACCCTTGCAAGTTGTTTTTTTAGAAGGATGTGGGGGAGGGGATGTTAGAAACTCATGTAATTGCAGTCTTCATGTGAACTTCATTATAGCAATATGTATATATATATATGTATGTAGAAAATCAGTGTGGTCATGTCACCTAGTTTAATCACTATAGTGTGGCTGACTATGTTCATAATAACCTCAGAGGCAGCTACACACACTGATATACAGACAGATGCATGTGCTGTGAGAAGGTAGAACCCCCCCCCCCCTGCTCGCTGCAGAAGCTCCTGACATTTTCATTATACGAGTCCCAGAACGGATGCCTAACACTTGTCTCTGTTGCCACGGCAATCTGCAGCCGGTCGCCTTGTGAGAATGGTTCCGTCATCAGCAACGAATCAGAAGAGGCCAGTTCTGACATGAGCACGCCGCAGAAAGTTACGGCTCAGCACAGAGTGACAAAGGACGAGGCTTGCAAGCGGAACGGTGAGGAGAGAACGCGCAGCCTGCGCCATACATCATGTCTTAATGGCACTGCGCAGATCCCAGGCACAGAACACGTACACAAAACACTGCATGCCCGTTTATTATCACTATCATTATCACTGCATCCATTGTGCAGTGCAGGGAGACTTTTCATTAAACCTACATCTATCCTATTAGGAATAATAACACATTACTTACATGAGCATAAGGAAAACCATCACTTTACATCCCCCAGCAGACGCCTCTGGACCCTTGTCTAGCACTGAAGTAGCATAAAACGTGTCAAATATTTCATGCTCTGCATTTTAAGATGTTAAAGCAGCAGAATTTTTTATACGGCTATTAAAATCATTGATTTATTTTATTACTGGGCCTTATTGAACTATTCCCGGCCCTTGTTTCCCTCATATCTCCTGGAAAAAAAAGCTGTGTATTAGGAAGGTTGAGCATGGCAGTGAAGGGGTTAATTAGTATGGATCTCCCCCGCTTCCCCCCTCCCTTTCCTTGGCATTGGATGGCATCTCACATGTAGTTGTCTAAAGAAGACAAGGTGAGATGTTAACCAAACCAACCAATCAGATTTTAGCTGTCATTTTCATGTGTTTGGTCAATGGTAGCTAGAATCTGATTGGTCTCTATGGGCAACATCTCTGCTGTTACTGTTTAATTATTATGGACCGGATTCAGACTTGAAATGTGGGCGTTTTCAGCGTTGCGAGTGGAAAAGGCCTCACATTTCGCTATAGCACAAGCGCGTTCAACAGACTTCCACCACGGATCTGGATCTCACGATCCAGACTTCCGTACTGGAAGTCTTTCCGACGGTAAGGCGGGACAGGATGGTAAGCGAACAGTGTGTGCGCTAGGTGGGATGGTGGAGGTATTTAAATAGTAAAGTAAGGGCTTAAGCACTGTCCAGATTTCCGAGCCATCCCTAGTTAAATGGGGACGGTGCAGGGATTCTTAAGGCAGGATCTTGTTATCATAGCTCCTTGTGAGTGAGGGGAGTGGCCATCTCTAGCACGGGAGTCATGAGAGCAGCAGGAGCAGAGTTAGGGATCCAGGCATTTGACTGAATAGGCCCCAAGAGGGCTATATTGCACCCATACTAATATACATTTAGCCACATTGGGCCAGATCCAGAACTAGGTACGACAGCGAAGTTACGCTAGCTGCTTGCGTAATTTCGTCTGTTTGTACGTTCTGCGCATGCGCACGGCAGTTGTTATAATGCGTAACTCTGGGGTGCCATAACCATGTAGTACCCACAATACGATAGACGTAACTACGTAAAAGTTAAGGTAGTGTTTGGTAGTCCTAAATCGGCAAAAGTACATCCGTCCGATGGGAGTGCCAGGGGGAGTGCATAGTCCTTGCGATAGCGTAAATACGCTACGCTAACAAATGTAACAGGCACGTAGGTTTGGATCTACCCCATTATTTTTATTGAAAAAAAAGAAAGATAAAAAATGATCATTGTGTGTCTGCACCATACGTTGCCATTTAGACATCTTCATTGTGAGTTTTTTTTTGTTTGTTTTTTTAACATTCAGGTTTTTCAAAACCAAAACGTCAGATTGGTAAGAATTTACCCGTAGGGGTCTCCTATGACTAACATAACGAAGTGTGTTCTTAACCCTCTGGTGGGCAAGAGAGTTCTGTAATTCATAACATGGTGAAGACCATCTCCACGACCAACTCTGCTCTCTCCCAAATCTGGGGGTTGCACATTAGCCTGCAGGAGGCACACTGACTCCTTGACCTGCATCCACAGGCATGTACTTCTGTGTAATCATTTCACGTGCCAGTAAATAATATCTGATGATAAAGATGATATAGCAACTGGACTGTATCCTAACCAGGGACTCCCTTCCCTGCAGCCTGACCCTAAGATTCCCATCCCAGAAGTCTGACCCTAAGCCTTCCCTCCTCGCAGCCTAACTCTAAGACTCCCCTCCCCGCAGCTTAACCCTAGAACCCCCCAGAGAGTCCTACTCACCTTACCAGTCATTGTGGCAGGTCTGTGGGGCGATTCTGAATGAATGAATGGGAAAGTACGCTGATCATTCATTAAAAAAAATTCAAAATAGAGACAGACCAAAATTAACTTTCGTTTGTTCCTGTTTCTGAAAAAGCAGTTTCGCTGCGGAGAGCGCTTCCCCTTCCACCATCACCTTTACGCTACTGTAAAGTATTATTGCTGTTGAACCAAGATTTTAGTCATCCTTCTGGCATTTATTCCAAACACTTTATTGGCAGCAAAGCAGTTCAGATTATCGGCTGTATAACCTGTCAAGGTTAGTAAAGGAAATATGATGTAAGAAGCTGGATATGACTTGACCATAACTTCAGCAGTAAATAATTATCCCACCAGTCCAGAAAATGTAGGGCTTGATAAATATCTCAAAGTGGCACATTTGCAGGTCACTGGTAATCAGATCTAAATCTCCTGCCAAAGATAGACTTGAATTTAATACTTGGTTTAATTTGTGGTTCTTGGTTTATACCTGATGTACAAAACAGACATAAACATCAGAAACTTTATTGAGATATATTATAAATGTGTCAAATGTCGTGTCAGGGAACAGGCATCAATCCTCCTAATGCCTACATGGACAGATTAAGGACTAGATTTAATAAACTGCGGAAAAGGAAAAGTGGAGATTGTAAGAAAGGGACTAAAGCCCCAGGCCTCCATCTAAAAAAAGGCCCTTGATAGTTTTCAGAACCATGTGATCCTTAGGACTAGATTTACTAAAATGCAGAAAAGGAAAAGTGGAGATGTTGCTCGTAGCAACCAATCAGAGTCTAGATGACATTTTCTAGTATGTAATAGGAACGTGAGAGACAAAATCTGATTGGCTGCTATGGGCAACATCTCCACTTTTCCTTTTCAAATGGTTCTGAAAACTATCAAGGGCCTTTTTTTAGATGGAGGCCTGGGGCTTTAGTTCCATTCTTACGAGCCAGTACAGGGTCTCCCAATATTCGCCAGGATGTGACAAGCAGTGTACTTATTTTCTATTATCCAGGGCTGGCTACAATTACTGTAACTTCCTGCAGTGTTCTGTCTGTGGTCTCTTTTGTCCATGAGTCCATTAAACTTAAATATC
>WWET01000325.1:535236-549291 GCA_011038615.1 Limnodynastes dumerilii
CAGTCTGCAGGGGAGGGAGGGTTAGGGTCAGGCTGCGGGAGATGGTGGGTTAGGGTCAGGCTGCAATTAAGGGAGGGTTAGGGTCAGGCTGCCAGGAAGGGAGAGTTAGGGTTAGGGTAGTGAGGGGAGGAGGGTTAGGGTAAGCATTAGGGAATTGAATGGGGGACTATTTTTTTTACTACTTTTCGCACCACAGAGAACAGTTCGCAACTGGCTGGAAGGAATCAGCTTTTTTAAAAATCAGATTTTCTATGCGGGGACCCACACCCGGAAGGGAGGGTTAGGATCAGGCTGTGGGATAGGGAGGGATATGATAAGGGTAATAGAAGGGGAGGGTTAGGGTCAGGCTGCGGGGAAGGGAGGGATAGTGTAATAGAAGGGGAGGGTTAGCGGTAAAGAATAAGGAAAGGGATTTAATATTTACCATTTGGAGCACCGTGTTCGAGGCAGAAGCAATCGATTTCCCAGTTTGGAAGGTTGAGAGAGAGCGGCCCTATCAAAATAGGCCCGTTATTGATAGGGACCAACACCCTAATTAAAGGTATAGAGAGTACAATGTATCTTATCCTTTTGTCTTGAGGTTTATTCCCTGTAAATGTATAAAATATTTATCAGTGTTGATAATGGAAAAAAAAGGAAATTGATGAATTTTATTAATCCACAATTTCTGTGTTGCCTTCAGGTAACACGGTACCTGCTGTATTCGCTATACCAGGGAACCGCGCCACTTACTCTGGTTATTACATTCCGCAACCGCCAGCTTCTTATCGGAACCAGGCCTGGATGTCGTACTCAGGAGAGAATGAATTACCGGGACAGTGGGCAGATTCGGTAGGTTACTTAGTTTGATGGAAACCCCTCCAAAAAATAAAAATAGTTATCTTTTCTCCGTTACTTCTGCACAGTAATCGTTTTAAGTCCAATGTCTTTTATATAATAATCATGGAAACATGGAACACACACACAATGTTCTTCATGTATGACACTTCATAACATGAGACCGGATCCATAATTAATACGCACTACAATCGCGACTCCTCTGCGCCGGAAGTGAAGTTACGATAGTGCGATCCTAAATTCTGTACATGCGAATTTTCCCCCCACTCGCACTTTCAGTACGTCGCCAGTGATGTCACATAGGGGGGCGGGGCACCACTGACCAGCATTAACCTCAGGCCGGTGTGCAGGGAAGTTGTTCCTTGCGCATTGACCCACAGAGCAAAGGTGAGTATCGCAGGTCCCATCAATTCCAGGCCCAGGACAATAGTCCCAGCTGTGTCCCCCCCTGATAGCCACCCTGCCTGTGCCCTGGATCTTACCTTAACTTTGATACTCCCATCCTGCGTAAAATGGGACTAGTGCGTAATAAAGGATTGTACCTAAGGGCTTAACCAAGTCTATACTGTAAGATTTAAATACCAAGCCGCGCCAACCTTGCATATATGACATACACATGGCGGGTCGTCACGCCTGCCATCGGAAAAGGCTTACAGCACAGAATACAGAATGATTTGTAGTGAGTTCCAATACGTAGCCGCCATGTACGGTAGGCTCGCATGGAGTACTTAAGTATTGCGTAAATAGGCTGTTTTGCGTAATTCTGGATCTGGTCCCTAATCTGCATCCCTCATTCTTATAATCTACAGATTGTTGCATGGTTACAGTTGCTAGGACACATTTGTTTACTCGTTGCCAATTACCTGTATCAGTAAGCATCACCTCTAATGTTTTCAGATTGTATAAAGTGTCTGAATTGTATACCGCACCAAACAATTGGGATTGGCAAAGCAGGGATTGTAGATTATAGACGTGATGCTTTTGTATACAGACACATTCTGAGCACTGAGAGAGATAAAAGGAGATAACACTAATTATTATAAAGCCAGTAGTTTTAATTAAATGGTGTCCTTTTTTTTGCCTGCCTTATATTAAATCATCTCCTGTCTGCCTCCAAGACTTCTCCTGTGCTGCTCCCCACCACTGAAACTCTGTTTCTCTTTGGTTTGCCCTCAAACTACAAAGTGGCAAACAGGTTTTCAGAACCCTTGTCTTCACCAAAGCTTACCATTGATCATCCTAACTAAGCTCTATTGGTTTTTGGTCCACTGTACCCTCAAATTCTTAGCTTTTTTGAGCAGATCCCTCTGCCCTCATGTCCCCCTCTCATTCCCAGCCTTTGCCACCTTATTCTCCTCTTGCCTTCTCAATTGCTCTGAACATCTTTGCTGCCCCATCTGTATAGATACAGGACCTGGATTTATAGATCTACTTCCATGTCTATCTATATCTAATAATTCTTAAATACATCTGTGTTCTTTTAATTGTAACTGTGCAGGTCCCACTCCCAGGATACATTGAGGCTTATCCAAGGACAAGATACCCGCAGGTGTCACCTTCTCGACTTCCCAGGCAGTTTGGTCAACCTGTTAACATACATGCAAGCCTGGAACATGCTGCTGGTCCTTCTGTTGGAGCTTCTCAACAAAGTCTGACAGACACGGACACCCCAGATGCCTCGATAACCAACCTCTCCACAGCTGCGTTGGTTAAAGCCATAAGAGAAGAAGTTGCCAAGCTGGCAAAGAAACAAACAGACATGTTTGAATTCCAGGTCTGAGATAGTGGTCACATGATCTAACATGCGAAACGCGTCTACATCTTTTGTTGTTGAGGTATAGCAACAGTGCCTAAAAAAAAAAAAGAAAAACCCGGACTTGCGTGAGATTTTATGCTATTTTTATTCAATGGGTTAAAGACAACTGATGACCTTTTACAAATTGATTTGTTTTTATTTATATATATGTCAAATCTAAGATCTTTTTTTTTATATTAAAGGTTGCGCCAGACTGATCAACAATTTTTTTTTTTTTTTTTGTTAAAACATGTGAACAGTATTATTTTTAATCAATTGTTCTCATAATCAGCTGTTTATGTGTCAAAGCAGATTATCCAAGTTACTAAAACAGTTTTTTTTTTCATTTTAACAAATGCTATGGGCGATGTATTCTCCTGATGTGTAGCAAATCGGAGGTAGGTGATCTGTGGTGTGTCATGAAGAAGCTAAAATTGATGGACACAAAGGGCTGTATTCACACCTAAGAGTGACTTAGATGCAGACAGATTCTCACCTAACTCACTCATCCTGCCCCCCACTTATGAGTGCCATAGGGCTACTTTATCCTGCCATTCATAGTTTCCTTCTTAAGAAGGAAACTACGCACGGACATTGCCTCTCCCTGTCCACCCCCTGCCCTCCCTGGCTAATCTAAACCTCCCCACTTCTACATAAACAATCCCCGAGGCAGCTTAAGGCCGCCTCTTTCTAACGAAACTAGTCCTTGCGGTCTTTAAAGACCGCACGGAAGCAATCTACGTACCTAACTGGTATGTAGATAGCGTAAGTGACCTACTATGCACGCGTAGTGGGTCATTTCGCAAAACTCCGCACCTAAGAAGCAGAACCACAAATGATTGAGTGTTGCCCACGTAAGCAAAAAAGAAATTCAACCACCCCAGGCAAATAAAGAAAAAAGAACCGTGCAACGCTATACTCTCTCAAGGTTCAGTTGGTGAAAAGTTTCATTGAGTAAGTAACGTTGAAAGGTTTTTCAGCATGGCGTTCATCCAAAACCGGTAAACCGAGAACCTTGAGCGAATTTGGCTTAGAACTCAATCCCTTGCCAGTCACACAAACAAGCTTCTGTCTTCCTGAGCTTTCTATTCTCTAGGAAGAAATAATACTAAGTCAGAATCCAAACTAAAAGTAATTCTTGGTTTAAGTGAAAAAAGAAGAACGAATGAAGTTCTATGCTCCATTTGTGGAATGCTTACATAAAGAAGTTGTATTGTATAAAAAGCCATGAGTGTTCATTTGTATGTAACTATGACCAAAGAATCCTTTGGTCATGGAAACTAACTATGCTTGAATATAAATACATTCTGTACAGTTTAATCTGATGATCTGTAACCTGGACAGTATAGATCCCTGTTGTACCATTCACCAACATGCAGATTTGAACAGAAGCTGCCACATAAATATTTACTAACTAATCGAGAATTTGGAGTAGCTGCAAACAAAAAATGCTAATATGGCATACCCTCCAACATGACCCATTCCATTAGGTACAAAAACTCTGCTTCTGGGCTTCCAGATGTCAGTTGCTATGTGTTGAAGAGACAGTTTTTTTGTTTTTAAATAGTTAATTTGTTTAAACCAGATGAGTGACGATTGGAACCTCAGGAGCGGATTAAATTGTACCTAATGGAATGGGTCATGTTGGAGGCTCTGATAGAGACAGGCCAATTTAAAATGTGCAAACAGAATTAGAGTTCAGTGGTGATATTACCTAACGCAACTCTAAATTACAGCTTAATATTTTAAACCGTTTAGTATACGTGTGCTATGAACAAGATATTTTCCTTGCATGCAAAACATTTTAAATTCATTTGCGCTCCTCATGTTGTAGCATGGTTTTTCCATGTGCAGACTTGGGGTTAGATTTACTAAACTGCTAAAAAGAAAAAGTGGAGATGTTGTCCATCGCAACCAATCATATTCAAGTGGACATTCTCTAGTATGTAATAGGAAAGTGAGAGCTAGAATCTGATTGGTGGCGATGGGCAACATCTCCCTTTTTCTTTTCGGTAATTAGGTATATCTAGCCCTGTTGGACGGACAGACATCCACACGTGCGGAAAGCATACGGGAGTCTGGATCCGGTCCTAAGTTACTCCTGGGCAAAAACATGTTGATTTCAGGGGAGAGTCAGGTTAATATAATTCTATGCATGCAGGGAGAGATATTAGCTTTTTCCTGTTGCCAGGGCCGTAACTAGGGGTGTGTGCGATAGGGATGGCCGCACAGGGCGCAAATCTTAAGGGGGCACCAATAAGTTAATATTTATGGATAAATTGGCTTGGAATTCAGGGTCAGGGGCATTATGCATGCATAGTAACTTTACGCAATTGACGCGGAAGTGCTTTACGGACGGACCTGTGAATGGCACGTGGATACATACGTCTGGATATGCGACGGAAAAATACGCACGGGAGAATTTAAATAAAAATGGGGGGGGGCATTTAAATGAAGGAAATTGGGCACGATTATCAAGATACGCACGGACAGAAGACGTATACTGCACACGAAAAGTTACAGCTGGTCTGTAGAGGCGTAAGTCTCTGAGTGCACGGATTAGCAAGGGAAGTGACTGGGGTTTTGGTGGGTGTTCCTTGCTCTGTCCGTGCGTATATTTGCGGACCAATCGGGACACGGATCTCTGAATACTGCCCTTTAAGAGGATTTGATTGACATATCTATTAGATAAATAATATAAAAAATCTTGAGTTTGGTCCACTACATTTATTTTTTCTCTGGGCACACTGTTATTTAGACTTGGGATAGGAAATATCACCTTTCAACACTAATACTGTTTGCAACAGATGAAATTTGACTCCCCTGCAATCACCATGGTTTTGCCCAGGTGTAACGTTCCTCTCTTATTTTCAAACTTTGAATCAGGGCCATAGACAGCAGATAAGAGCCACATGGTCCATCTAGTTGTATTTTTTTGACACTGGATCCCTTTTAACCCAATTTAATTTAAGTTTAGGGTATTTTTTTTATATTTGTCCCGAGCATGTTTTAATTGTTCTGCTGTGAAAGCCTCAACCACCTTAGATTGAAGGTTATTCCACATATCAACTACTCTTTCAGCGGTCAATTTTTTGCACTAAAATATCAGTTGTATCCTTGCTGAGCTCAGGCCCGCCATCAGCCAAGACTACTATCCCGGATCCCTGAGGGGGGCCCGCCGATACTTACCTAGCTCTGTAGTATCCAACCGCCAATAATTGCTGTTCAGAGCTATTTAGCAATCGACCAATGTACAGGGAAACTCTTCCCTGCGCGCCGGCATGCTGCTAAAGCGTGTCTGCCGGGCCGTGCTCCTATGAGACGTCATCAATGGCGTCACATACGCGGCAGGGACCCGCGGCTGGCTGAGCTGAAATTGTAAAGCTAATACCCCTCCTTATTGCAAGCACACCCACCTACCTCCCAGTCTAATACTATCAGAAGTGGAAAACACAAAAATCATTATCCATTGGACGGTGCTCACGTCAGGTAACTGAATACCTGAGCATGAGCACGTGACAAAATCATGCGATTTCTGACCTGAATTCATAAGTATGAAACCCGGTTGTTTATGCTTATGCGATATTATCAGAATAAAAGTTCTGTAAATACAGTATGTGGGCATGCCTTGGAAAATTATATGACTCATTTTCCACTCTACTGGCCTGAATTATTGGCTTGCCATCTTTTTTATGCTTTTTATACAATATATTTTTCAAGCTTTGGGATCAAAGAAAAAAAAATCTAATACATTTTTGAGAAATTGTTGCAAGCAGAAAGGTTTATTAGGTAGAGTTAGTATCATTGCAAACATTGGAGAAATATGTCATTTGAGCAAACTGTTACAATGCAAGATGTGAAATACTGTACATTTTTATTGTATTATGAATATGTGGAAACTATGGTCTGGTTTTACTTGTGGTGCACCGAAGCTCTGTACTCACACTGCAACATAATGATGCCAGGACATGTCCCCTGTTTGATTCTAAATATGTATTTACTTGAAAAATTAGGCATTTCAGTATATTGTGTCCTGGAGCATCTTGTGAATTTAATGTGACCCTCCGAAAAAAATCTGCAAGTGGCCATATGGGGGTATAAACTTTAGGTAGGGGCCAAAAAAGTAAGCAGGATCTTTAATAGGATCAGTGAAATTATATAATGTGGGTGGTTTGTGTATAGCTAATAACATATACAAAAAAAAGTCATATAAAAGAGATACAATCAAACACAACCTCAAGTGACTAGCATTTTACAATACTGATAGGACCTCTCTATGATGCAGATACAATCCTAGCAGCTGCTACTCAATACCAAGCATCCTAGTGACTGCCACACAGTACAAAGCATCCTACAGACAACCACCCAATACAGAGAGTATCCTAGTGACTGCCACACAGTACAGAGCATCCTACTGACAATCACTCAATACAGACAGCATCCTAGTGACTGCCACACAGTACAGAGCATCCTACTGATTACCACCCTATACAGACAGCACCCTAGTGACTGCGACCCAATACAGAAAGCATCTTAGTGACCGCCACCCAGTACAGAACATTCTAGTTACAACCACTCAATACAGAGAGTATCCTAGTGACTGCCACACAGTACAGAGCATCCTAGTGATTACCACCCTATACAGACAGCATCCTAGTGACTGCCACCCAATACAGAAAGCATCTTAGTGGCCGCCACCCAGTACAGAGAGCATATCAGTGACAACCACCCAATACAGACAAAAGTCAAGTGACTTCTGTTCTATACAGACAGCATATTAGTGACCACCACTAATTACTTTCAACATCCTAGTTGTCTTCAAACAATACATTGGTTTCTAGGTAACCTCAAACGGTCAACGGCCTACTGAGGAAATTCCTTGTAATGACCATGGCCAATCCACTCCCGAATGTTCCCTCATTCACAACAAGACCCACAATCTTTCACATCAATCAGCTTCATGTATATAATGTGATTTTTGTTTGCCTTTAATATGTTATGCGTGTGACTGTGGTATTAACTACAATACGACATATTTAAGTCATATATGTACATATATATATGAAAATGTATTTTTGTAATCACTGTAAATATATATTGTACATAAATTACAGATATATGCAAACTGTGAGCCAATGATGAACTTGAATACTTCAGGACAATGTAAATATAAAGAACATACAATCGTTTTGCCTGGAAATGTTACCGCAGTAGATAAAAACTTATTTCTACCCAGTGTATCATTTGTTTTACGTAATGGCTGCCTCTAGACATTGGACATAGTGATTTGTTTTTTTTCTCCTGTGACATGCTACTGTTGCTTATTTGCTTGTAAATTTGATCTTAATAATACATCTCTTAACAAAAGAACATATTTTTAACACTCATTTTGTTCAGACCGATATGTGCGTCTTCACTAGAACTATTTTTTATCGTTTGTTTGTTATTAGCTTGTACAATCAGATTGTAACTATCATTTTCTAGAGTGCGGTAGATACTCACAGATCCGCACCTTACGCACCCATCCCTCCCTTTTTAGGTACCTTATGGCACTTATCTATCCGTGCAATGTCTGCATGGTCATTGCCTCTCGTGCACACCATAGAAAATATGCACATTTACGTAGCGTAATTGTGAACGAATGGGCCATTCACTTATGTGTCACGTAAATACTTACGTGTGGGCGTGCCGATTTTACGTTAGTCCAAATTACGTGTGAAATACGTGAAGTAGGCGGGGGGTTGTATTTAAAGTATACAGTATGGGCGTGCTTAGCTGCGTTCAGCCCATACGTATGTGTGCGTATGACTGCGGTTACGTTGGAAAAAGTTAAGGTAGGGTTTGGGAAGCGTATCTTGACAAAATACGTCCGCGCAAGGGGTGTGCCAAGGGGAGTGTAACGAATTTACGCGCACGAAAATACGCTCCGCGAATAAACGTATGGCAAATGGTATGGGCAACATTTCCATGTTTCCTTTTTAGAAATGTTATTAAGTATCCCAATGTGTTTTCTCCATAGTGACATAATGAAATAAATATACCATCAGGCAATACGATTTAAGAAGTCCTCCTTGGATATGGGCTCGCTGATGTGCAGCCTGGTACAGCTCTCTAGCAGCTGGTATTGGCGGTAAGAGACTGGTGGGAGTGGCTAATCCCCCTTTATACCTGCTGATGGGCAGTTAAGGTGTGTGTCAGCAGAACCCCCTCTCTCTATCATTCTGGGCCTGAGGCTACAGTCCCAGAAGTCCTTCCTGATGGTGGACCTGCCCAGAGGCATAGGCAAGACCTTTCCATGGTGGTATGGATGTGTCAGTGATTACACCGCGGATAACACCGCCCTCTATATAAGGAATAAGCAATAACGGAATAATAATAATAGTGGGTCACTGCGTTAAGAGCTACAGCTGTCCGTAAGGACATATGATCCTCAAAATATTTGTGCAGTCCTCACTAAATATGGAGACAACAGGCTGCCGAGAAATGGCTGTTTTAGAAGTAGAGACGGCCGAAAGCTCATTTTCACCTGTCTCTATTTGGGAAACACAGCCATTTTTATATTTATTTTTCCAGTGATCAAGTATGGTGATTGTCATACTTACCCATTCATTTTTCGCAAATGTCGCAGGAGACCCATTGCACCGACCGCACACTGGAGAAGTGAGTAACACTTTCCGGGGACTTTTTGGTTTAAGCTGGGGGAAAGGAAGGATTAGGGTTAGGGTAATGAAAGGGAAGGGTTAGGCTTAGAGTCATGGAACAGTAGGGGAGTCTTAGGGTCAAGCTGTGGGAAAGAGAGTCTTGGGGTCAGGCTGTGGGGAGGAGAGGATTAATTGGAAGTGGAGTGTTAGAGTTAAGCTGAGGGTAGGGGAGTCCTAGAGTCAGGCTGCGGGAAGGAGAGTCATAGGGTCATTCTATGGGGAGGGGAGTTTTAGGGTCAGGCTGCAGGGAAGGGAGTTTTAGGATCAGGCTGCGAGGAAGGGAGTCTTAGGGTCAGGCTGTGAGGGAGGGTTAGGGTAATGGAAGGGGAAGGTTAGGGTCATGGAAGGGGAGGGTCAGGGTCATGGAAGGGGAGTGATAAGGTAAAATTTATACTTACCATTTGCCACTCCATCTTGTTTCGGGGATTGATAACTCTGCTTCTGCGAGGCAAAAGCAATCAATTTCCCAGCCAGTTCAGGGAGAGAATGGCCCTTTCGAAAAGGGCCATTTGCAACACCAACCCACACCCATATAGTAAGGAGCATACCCTCACTGTACAGTATCTGTATCTATGTACTTCTCCTCTGGCATATAGGGGAATCACTTTCCTCTTCCCTCCCCGCATCCAGAAATGCTCCTAGGATTAGCCTTTGGATCCTGGGAATTCAGTGCTTGCACATGCACTTTAGCAGAAGCTGGACATTTCCCAATCCTAGGACCTGGTGTTAGGAAGTAGACCACCAGGGCGCAGAGTCTAACCTGAGTCTGGTTTTCACTGGAGCCCCTAATGGTGGGGACAGTCTGGGCTGCAGATACTGGCAGGTCGCGACCCCCGCCAGACTGAACCTATGCGTGTGGGTAAGACACAAAACTAAGCAAGGAAGCAGAAAAAAACAGTGTGGAAGGAAAACAGCAAACAGACAGACAGTGGACTAACGAGGGCTTACTCTCACAGAAACACACTACTCTCAGCAGAAATACTCAAACGGAAGGCAAGGATAAGAGGATGGATAGGAGCACACAAGACACAGAAGAGAGACAAGGAAGGTCACTCAATAATCAGAGAAGAATAACTGGGCAAGGAAGGATAAGAGAAAATGAGGAGGAGAAAAAGCTGCTCGAAGCTGCCGCTCAGACACTGATAAAGAGGCTGCAGCCACGCTATTGACTGCAGCCAAACACACAATAGACCATGGCAACGGCCAGGACACGCGCATGCCTGCAGGGAGGAGGCAGAGAACGGGAGAGATGCGCTGCTGCAGCCAGAGCGGCTTGGGAACGCGCTACACGCTCCAGCATGTAGCAGATGGGACCTGCCCGGAAGGTGAGCGTTACCGCTGCGGCATGTAACACCTGGTCCAGAACTGAGTGCTAAATCTGTACGTTAGCCTCTGTTGCAGAGCCTAACGTATGGATTTTGTCATCCAGGGGGAATGCCTGCGAAATGCATTTCCATGGTGGTATGGCCTGGGCTCTACCTTAAGTATTCCCCACACATCTTGTACGCATCGGGCCACTGTGTTCCATTGCGGAAATATTGGTACTGCGCATTGCGTACGTAAGTCAGAGTTATATTGCAATTCTGGATCTGACCCCAAGTGATCAGAGAGCATATCTTTTTGTAAGTTTCTTTACGGTCCAATAATAATAATAATAACAATAATAATCATCATCATCATGCATTGTATAACAAATGTCTGCATCATATGAATCAGAGGCCAATAGGAATAAACACCTCTCCTGGCATGTAAGAAGCATTAATGAAAAACAAAACAGGAAAACTGGGATTAACAAAGTGTTGAGTTTATTTGAAGGTTAAAAAACTCTTTGTTAACAAGTCAATCAACCCAATTGAATCCTATGAAAAGCTACATGTTAGCCGCCCATAATCTGCCATATACAAAAGACATCCATAGGACCAACTTAGGCCATCTCACTAGTGTATATGCACTGAGTTAACTTATTTATTGTTGCTGTTGTCTGACTTGCACAGATGCAAATGAGCATTAACCACTTGTAGAACTAACGATTGAATCGTCACGGCAACAAAAGGTTAGGAACCTGTTTGAGAATGTGACAATCAGTGTTCTCTTCTCTTTGCACGGTGTTGCCTGGCAACTCCCTGGAACACAGAACATGTGGGCAGATTGAAACCTATGTTTTGGGGGGGAAAAAAATAATTATTTTAAAATGTTCGTTATAGAGAGATAGAGAAGCTAACATGAAGAAAAGAAAGGAAGAGATTGGGGGTTTAAGGAGATACAGTATGGCCCAGATTCAAGCTTGATAAAGCTTTAAGAAGGGGTGGATAAATGTATATATAAGCATGTATCCGCACCTATCTTAAAGCTTCCTTCTCTGTCACCTCCCTCTTATTTGAAGAACCTAGGGCACTTAAGAGTGAACTAGGGTTTCCTTAAGTTCCTATTCGTATTCTGATTCTTAAGAAGGAGAATACGAACGGTGCCCCCCCCCTCTCCCCAGGTACTTACCATACATCCCCCCTCCCGCTCCTCTTAAATCTTCCCAGAGGCTGCCATGGCTAAATAGGCATTTCAATTTAGTCAGTGTACAGTATAGGCTTTCCCTCTTAGTCACTATACAGTATAGACGTTCCCTCTTAGTCACTATACAGTATTGACGTTCCCTCTTAGTCACTATACAGTATAGGCTTTCCCTCTTATACCGCGTTCAGATTGCCACTGCCTAAAAAGCCGGCAAAAACCCTTCTTTTTAGCCGGGTCTAAGACCCGGCTAAAGAGACCCGGCTTCACCGTTCACATTGCCAGAAAAAGCCGGGGTTTTCATGAAAGCCGGCAATTTCATGAAAACCCCAGCTTTTTCATGGTAATCTGAACGGGGTATTAGTCATTATATAGTATTGACATTCCCTCTTAGTCACTATACAGTATAGACATTCCCTCTTAGTCACTACACAGTATTGGCTTTCCCTCTTAATCACTATACAGTATAGACCTTCCCTCTTAGTCACTATACAGTATAGACCTTCCCTCTTAGTCACTATACAATATAGGCTTTCCCTCTTAGTCACTATACAGTATAGGCTTTCCCTCTTAGTCACTATACAGTATAGGCGTTCCCTCTTAGTCGCTATACCGTATAGGCTTTCCCTCTTAGTCACTATACCGTATAGGCTTTCCCTCTTAGTCACTATACAGTATAGGCGTTTCCTCTTAGTCAATAAAGTAGGCCATGGTTGTTGGGTATCCATCATGTAAGTGGCGATCATGCGGCCAAGCAATTGCGGATTCCTCTGTATCATTTCCTTGAGTCTGATCATATAAAATATTGGACCCAGACCATAGACACTGAAGCAGTTTAAATGTAGAGATTAAACGGTTTCATTTACCAAACAGTTTTTCAAAACACAGTTCACCGTGGTGATGGGACTTCAAGAACATATAAAAAAATTATTTTGTCATCAGCTTTTCCTTAATTATGGTTGGAATAATTTAAATGATTGCTTTATATTCTGCTTCCGCTGAAATATACCAAAGTTCAAAAACCCAGAACACCCCTGACAGTGTAGGAAAAACCTCTGAACGTTTAATGAGATATTGATGGAATTTTCCACCAGGGTCGGTTTCCGGGCACTAGAACTTGGTCTTGTGTTAGTTATACACTGGACAAAGTCTAGAAGGAATGCTGAGGGTGAAACTGGAGCTCTTTATCTTCTATCTTCTTGCAGCTAGTATAGGGCATCATGCTCCATTTGCAAACTAATTAAATAAATACCTTAAGACGCTTTCCAACTCAGATTTTTGTGTAATTGAAAGTTGAAGAACACAAGTTCAGGAATTGTGTATAAGAGGTGCTCAACACAGATGCTAAATCTCTTGAGTGGGATTCAGAAGCATGTAGGTCGACCCCTTGAATGGCCCTTTTTTTTCAAAAGGGCTGTTTTCTACCAGGTTACACCAAAGTGCCTGAGAAATCGATTGCTTCTGCCTCGAAAAGGAGACAGAATCAGTGATTCCCAGGATGAAGATGCATTGGTGACTGATTTTTTCTAATTCTTAGCCTAAAGCTCCATTACTCTAACCCTAAGCCTTCCGTTCCATTACTTTAACCCTAACCTTCTCCTTCCATTACCCTAACCCTCATCTCCCCCTAGCCTGACCCTAATCTTCTCCTTCCCGCAAGCTGACCATAAGTCTCCCCTCCCAGCAGCCCAACCCTAAGACTCACTTCCCTACAGCCTAACCCTAAACTCCACTCCCCATAGATTCATACCGACCTGTCCGTTCAGTGCAATGTGTCTGTGGCGGTGCAAATTGTCTGCAGCGGGCGGCATTTCAGCCTTTAAAAAATCCCCCTCATGTCTCCCCAGCCTTCAGCCTTAGTGCAGCCCCTCATATAGTTTCAGTCCTTAGAGCAGCCCCTCATATAGTTTCAGTCCTTAGTGTAGCCCCTCATATAGCTTTAGTCCTTAGTGCACCCCCCTCATATAGAGTTTAAGTCCTTAGTGCAGCCCCCCCATAGTTTCAGTCCTTAGTGCAGCCACATCATAATTTTAGTCCTTAGTGCACCCCCATAATATAGTTTTAGTCCTTTGTGCAGCCCCATCATAGTTTCAGTCCTTAGTACACCCCCATAATATAGTTTGTCCTTAGTGCGCTCCCGTAATATAGGTTTAGTCCTTAGTGCACCCCCATAATATAGTTTTAGTCCCTAGTGCAGCCCCATCATAGTTTCAGTCC
>WWET01000325.1:596990-608360 GCA_011038615.1 Limnodynastes dumerilii
CATTGTAGCATGTGACAGTTTTTTTTAACTGCATTCAGGTTACAAGAATGTTGAATTTATTGTACAATGGTCAGAAGGATGCAGTCTGTATTGTAAGGTGGCCTGTATGGTATAGCGGTCACTAGTATAATGTCTGTAAGGTATGTGTTTCTAAGATATATAGGACCGGATTCAGATTTTATAACGCAGCTCACTTATGCACGCATTGTGCGTTAGTGACCTGCATTCACTGGAGAGCGCATGTTCCCTCCAGATGTTACGCTAGGGTTACTATAGTAACTTTAGCGTAGCAACAATCAGATGGAACTTTGTTCCGTCCGAGCCCATTTCCGAGGAAATGAGCTGTGCTTCCCTTCCGCTTGCTAAAGCGGGCGGGGGGAAGCATTTAAATTGTACAGTGTGGGAGGGGGCTCCCACACTGTAGCGGATCAGTGGTCATAGGAACCGCTGATCCGCACGTCTGATTTAATGCAGGATGATGGCAACGTAAGCTGCCAGATGGCAGCGTAAGCTGCCATAAAGCCCGCACGACAGAGGGGAGTGACAGGGGGTGTGCACTCCCCTCTGTCTCATGTTATTACAGACCCCCGCATTCACGGAAAGCATGCGAGGGTCTGAATCTGGTCCTTTGTCTGTATTGTGTTGCAGTTTTTAGGATGAAATGGGATTTGTATAGTGGAGAATAGAATGCTGCCTGTATTGTATAGTAGCGGTTATGATTTGCTTTTTTTTAAATTGTGGTTACAAGATTGTGTTTTATGATGTTTACATGGATACTATACTCTAGTAACTATAATGATGAATTGTTAAACAGGTAGGCGCAAATTTAAAGTTTGCAGGGAGGCGCCGAAGACCCTAGCACCGGCCCTGCTTTTTATTGTACTTTAATTGGTATTAATAACCCTGACCCCATATCATATATATGCACTGTTTTCATTAAAGTTCTTTATTCTGTAGTAATCCAGTCTTTATATTTATTTGACTGAGCCTATAATTGATCCCGCCCACATGTGGCCTCTTGCAGAGTTTTTCCAGGGCCACTTTAAATTCCCAATCTGACCCTGCCTTGTACCCATAATCCCTGACACATCCCACACCCAAAGGCAATATTTCCCTCCAGAGAATACATTCCATTTACTCTCTGTTGTCTATCTTGCAACTAATATCTTATCAGACCAGTATGTGGGACAGTACTATGTATCTTCAGCACACAGTAAAACACCAAAATCCACCGGAAATTGCTGTGACAGGGATACGATGGAGTTTCATATGCTTACCTTTCAGACAGATGACTGCTTACCACTGCTGCATCGATGGACTCCTTCCCAACAGTGACCACCACTCGACGAGTCTGTACTCGCCTGTGATGTCTGGTCCAATGGGGGAACTACCGTTGGTGCAACAGGTGCAACGGTACCAAGCCCCTGCTGATACAAGTTCCTACAGTAGTCATTACCGAACCATCAAAGCTCCCCACCGGGTTACCAGGAATATTATCAGGGCCAAAGCAAATTTTTGCAACTGGGCGCACAACTCGCTAGTTCCGCCTCTGGTCTGCCCACAACACTTCCAGAGTTGATGCTGATGCCTGATCTACACTTCTGGACTGGACGCAACGTGGACGGGTGATTACTACACTTCATCTTCAGACTACAGTTAGGACTTTTAAGTGACGGCAACACTAAGGTCGACATAATAATACTATCGACATTAGTGTTGTCATCAAAACATCCCTGTTGAGTTTATATCATTTGACATTCATACACTATCAGACTAATGTTGTTGAGTGTATAATTGTTGATCAAATGACATTTAAGTCACATATCACACCCACTGTGACAATTAGAGGTTTTGAGGGGTAAAAAAAATAATCTAAAAACTGTACTTTATTCTCTGATTTATTGTTTCTTTAAACTGTGAAGAAGCCTGTATACATCTATTTTACCCTTAAAGCATTAAGTGTCTTTTTCTTTAAAAGCTAAAAGCAATATAACAATGTCTCACAGCCAAAGGAAATCTATTTTATGGGCTTTTTTTAACAACTCCTATCTCTGTGTAATTTTCAGAGTTGAGAGGAATCACTGATCCTTGGCCGCCCTTAATGTTTCCCAACTTTTTTCCCTCCAGTGTTTAATACAAATAAAAGAGTACGGATGGACAATCCTATAGATTGTAAGCTTACAAGCAGAGCACTCCTACCTTCAGTCCGCCAGTAAATAACTATTTGCCTTTAGTCTTGCTTGATAAATGTGTGCTCAACTTTTAAAGCGCTATGTAATATACTATCGCTATAAAAACCATTAATAAAGTATACCTTTTATTATATATGAAAAAGAAAGAATAAGGTGCAGGATATTGAAAATGTAAAATGTCTTACAACATCTTTATAGCTGTATGAAACTGGGTACCTGCTCTCGACAAGGAGTAGTAGGGAACAAATGCGCTATTTGTATTTCATGTAATTCATTCTTCTGCCACTAGAGGCCGCCCTCTGTGTTTTGCTTCTTAGCTGCTCTCTCTCTTTCTTTCTTTTACTCTTCTCTGTCCTTACTGTGGCTCTCTCACACCCCAAGTCAACGCAGGGAAGAAGGACTCATATAATGAAATGGCTGCCTTCTCCAGTATCGGCTCGTCTTTACCAAGGCACAGGATGAGATTCCCTTTCATTCTCACCTATGTCACACAGCAGTCTTCCTGAATGGATGATCTTTGCTGCTGTGTATAAAACTAATGTTGGTCATTATTCACAATTACAGTTACCTACATTATGAATAATAACCCATAGTAGTTCTATACAGTATTAAAAATGACATACTGAACTTTCCACCTTTATAATAAAGGGATAAGATGGTGGAGTGTGGGTCGAAGGTGGGGTTGTCAGTAATAGTTACCGATGGCAGCCCTTCTTCTTATTATGTACCTGTTCGTTGCTCGGTTTTCACTTTTCTCCTTGTTGTTTATGGACCGGATTAACAACTACATGTTTTGGTAAATTACATGCCGATTTCTAAGTGCTGCGCTTAAAAGACTGCATGTGCGTAACAAAACGCTATGTAGATAGCGTAAAATATATACTACGCGTGTGCATTAGCTCAGAACTTTGAAATCGGCACGTAACTTGCCAAAACACCGTTTCTCGACACTGATACAGTTGACAGATTTTTCTAGGCTGTATCAGTACTAACATCTTGCGAATTAAGAAGAGGTTTATTGTGAATGGGTTCAATGATGAATGTTTCTATTTCAACAAATTACCCGTTTCTAGTACTGAAGTGTTTTCTCCCCAACAGAAATTACGGCTGCTAGAAGGGGAAGGTTAGGGTTAGGCTGCGGAGAGGGGAAGGTTAAGGCTAGGCTGCGGGAAGGGGAGGGTCAGGGTTAGGATTAGGGTTAGGGATAGGGGAAAATTCTACCGGTTGCCACTGGAACATTCAAATATAGATCACTTGTGGTATCCATTGCAGACTTAAGTGAACAGATCGCGACTGTATCATTGTTTAAAATAGGCTGAAAATAGAAAACTGCTATTGGAAACGGGAACCCATTTCCCCATTCCCAATAATGAAAGAGTTTGATGGCAGTGGTGGGTAGATTAGGGTTAGCCTGCAGCAGGTAAATGGTTAGGTTTAGGGCTTAAGGGGAAGGCATGGAAAGTTAGGGTCAGGCTGTGAAATATCGAGCGTTATGGGCTGAAGAAGGGAAAGGTTAGGGTTAGGCTGCGTGAAAGGGAGGGTTAGGGAAAGGTTAAGGGTAGGGTTAGGTTAAACACTTAACTTTCAGTGGAGTCGTATATCTGCGATTGCTGTAGTGGGATGTTCTTTTGAAATAAGGACCATTGTACTGGTGAAACACACTCCACTAAATGATGTCAAAATGCTGGTATTTATAACAAGGGCAGAATGAATGAGAATTGCCTCATCATTACTGCCACTTATAGTCTAATGCCAATGGGCCTGATCCAGACCTAGTTAAATGCTTGAACTTAGTTACTCCTGGGCTAAACCATGTTGATTGCAGGGGAGTCATATTTCATCTGTTGCAAACAGTATTAGAGTTGAGAGGTGATGTTTCCTATCCCAAGTGTAAATAACAGTGTGATAGTAAAGCTGGTCAGCATCTGTGCGCAGTAAGCAATGCAAAGATATATCCCTGCATGCAAATAATACAATTACCTTGACTCCCCCTGCAATCAACATGGTTTAGCCCAGGAGTAACTAAGTTCAAGCACTTAACTAAGTCTGGATCCAGCCCAATGTTCTATCCTGCAGTTCTGGTGTGTGGCAGGAAACAATAGTGCCACATTTACAATTCTAATATCATCATTTTGCAAAAAGAAATTATTGACAACATATTTATAAAACCGCAAAATGAAATAAATGAAGTAGGTTGATGTGCTCAATAAATGGATAAAAGTCTTTGTAACAGGTCCATGGAGCATATGACTTAAGCAGTGGAATACTGCAACGAGTGCAAAAATGTAAACAAATCAGTGTAATTAGGCAAAAACTTTATTATGCAATGTGAAATTTTTAACGATTGCATAAAATTTGAAAGGAACATTGCCAGTTCTTTTACAACCAAATATATATATATTTTTATTTTTGTGTACTTGGTGCCGGTCGCCTTTATGTCTTTTGGTGCAACATTGATTTGTTTATCATGTTGTTTAACAATAAAAGGCAGATTTATATTTTGCTGTCTGCTCTAAATGACTACCAGATGGAACGGGTGACTGATTTCTTATCACCAACAGCAGCTGAGTGCTGGCTACATGATGATAAATTACTGGATTGATGAGCATGCAAAAAAGCTACCAGACCTTGAAGTTAAAATCACACTTTTCTGTCTTATGCTGAAATACAACCGTAAAACTTCCTAACATAACAAATGAATGTTTCTTCTTCATTCATCTTTTATTTCATTTAAAAAAAAAAATTACAATAATGTTATAATAAGGCATTGTGATGTATTTATTAAAGGGTCTAAGATCTCTTATATATCTGCCTCATTACCCATTTCCACAGGTACCTCTTTCCACATATTTGTCAGCAGGGATGACGAATAGAGTCTATATAATAATCTGTAAAAGATATAACTACCTTGGGTGTGGCTACTGCAGGACATAGAGGCAAAAGGGCCCCGAGACTACTGAGGAATACACTGTTTTGGGGAGCAGGGGGTGTGGCCTTACTGCTATACTGTGCTTAGCAAAGGGAAGACATCAATGGGTGTGATACATAAGTCATAAAGTCATTTTTGCAAATGTCATACACTCAACAACATTACTGTGGGTGGACAGTGTATGAATGTCTACAAAGACTTTCTCGAGAGGGTTAATTTACTGACAACTCTATAGCCTACAGTATTATTATACTGACCATAGTGTTGTCCTTTGAAAAAAGTCAGACACAAACACTAACACTACTCACTACCCTTACGCTAACTCTCACCTCATCACAGCCTAACCTTAACCCTCTCCTCACCACAGCCTAACCTGAACCTTCCCCTCACCTCAGCCTAACCATAATTCTCCCCTCACTGCAGCCTAACCTTTACTGTTCCATTACCGTAGCCTTACCCTTAACCTCTCTTCACCACAATCTAACCCTGACTGTCCCCTCACTGCAGTCTAACCCTAACCATCCCTAAAAGCACCTTAACCCTAAAACCACCCTAAGCTTAAAACGCAAAAAACAATGGGAATAGTCCCGCGCTCCTTAAATATGAATAAAATAAGCTTAAAATGAACATAAAAAAGAAACCATCTAGACTAATACTCACGCGTCCTTGTCACATAATCTGGAAATGTCCAGCTGGCGTCCTCATCGAGTGGGCAATGTTGAGTATATCTGTCATAGTCAATCTGGGCACCAAGGCCGGCTTACCCACAAGGCAACCTAGGCTCCCACCTAGGGCCTGGAGGGCCCCAGGGGCTTGTGGTTGCCTGGGATTCAACACTGTTAATCACCCTTGTGGCCTTATTAGACGAGAGCTGTCATTTCCAACATGCAGGTTCATCAATATTGTCTGCATCTGCATGTGTGAAATGTCGTAGCTCAAGCAGCCACATCAATATAGTTATCGACTTCTCCTTTCACTGCTCCTCCCACTGGCTATCAACACCCCATTGGGGGGCCCCAAACCGGCATCTTGCCTATATCCCCGTGAGTTTTAAATCTCACTGTTGACTGTTGAGTGGGCATCAGAGTTGACCCAGGAACTGTCAAACAGGTGTCACATCTGATCCGGAATCTGGTGTTATTTAACAGGTAAATTTATTATATGTGACTGTATCCTGGTATCAATGCCATCACCATGCCCCCTTCAAAATTGACTATTGGGCCGGACAATGCCTAGTTTCACCGATGGCCAACACCATCTCTTCTGTTACCCTACCTCATAGATGTTGGAGAGGATCTTCTCTTTGCATCTGACAAAGCATCTATGGACAGTTTTCCAGACTTACAAAACTACTATTTCCCAAATACAACTATTTGTGATTGACATGCTGTTATTGGTCTGATTAAGCATATGCTGCATTGCATGGGGACCAAACAAATAGTTCCACCTCAGTACAGCAAATCTTCTTGGTTTATACCCATAGGAGAGATAATCCAAGTCTCAAAGGGTGTATTAGTGTCTGATATATTGCATGAAAACCCTTTACAATACTTTTGATAGTAACCAAAACAAGCTGGACAAATATTAGCATAGCATACAATTTACAGGATGATTGACTAGATCAGTTTTGGACAACAGGCCATCTTCTTGTATGCTCCAGCTGGCTACTAAATTTAAATCTAGGGTTAGCTCACACTTTGTATGACAACTTAAATTCTATATAGTCCTATAAACCATTTTAGCTATTTAACCTACAAGCATTTTTTTGGTGTGGGGGAGGAAACTCACGCAGACCAAGAGACAACATACAAACTCAACACAGATAAGGCCTAGTCCTGGGGCCAGATTTACTAAGTTGCGGGTTTGGAAAAGTGGAGATGTTGCCCATAGCAACCAATCAGATTCTAGCTGACATTCTCTGGTGTGAAATAGAAAAGTGAGAGCTAGAATCGGATTGGTTGCTATGGACAACATCTCCACTTTTCCAAATCTGCAGCTTAGTAAATCTGGCCCCAGGAATCAACTCATGAGCACTGTGAGACACAAGTCCTACTCTCTGAGCCACCATGCTATCTTAAGTAGTGCTTTGCAAAATAAAAGACAATTATATTCATTGTTAGATTTCACATCAACATAAACATATTTAAACTAGCAACGGCTGTCTATGGCATTCACATCATGCATACAAGAAATAATCACGCAGTCAATAATATGGCTTTTACAGGGGGCATAGGTTTATTAATTGATAAATTTGCGGACTATGAATTTTAGAAACTGAAAAGGTGGCACGGATAGCCGGTGGGGAGTCAGCTAAGAGGAGGTAAATCCTAATGGAGGACAGGAACCCCTCTGCCCTCGGCTCTCCGTAGGTAAAAGTCAACGCAAGAACGCAACCCCTGTCATACTGCAAACCCCGGGAAGAACCCGGGAGGCAAACCGGGAACCAGCCAGCTGGCGTAGCTTCCTGCTTCATCTCGAAGTGGTGTGTCTTCCCTGTACCATACCTCGGCCGCGCTGCTACCGCCAGCCTGTGCCCCAATCTGCAAATAAAAACGACATGTTAGAAAAGACAACTTAGGAAGGGAGGGAAGAAAATTCCTGAAGAGGCCGGACACCAGCCTGCATAACTAATTTATATTCCCATTATAAAGCCCACCCCTGGCCCACCCCCTATCCACCTTAACACCCCGATAGGTTTAGCTAAACCCCACTATGTCTGGTGTTCCCACCTAGAAGCTGGGTGTTTGTACTCTTTCATGCCCAGTTTGGGCATTCTCTCATTTTTTTATTATTTCTATTGCCCCAAAACGTTCTGCTAGATAGAGATAGATATATAGATAAATTGATAGAGCCTCAGGTTTTAGCAAACAATATATAAAAATAGGACATCCATGTTTCCTGAATAATGTGAGCTCCAAAAAGGTTATTTCTACTGTGACTATAAGCTCTAGTGCTTCTCCAAGCAATGTTTCAGATTTCTTGTAGATAGTTAATGAAGCATTTTTACAGAAACACAAAAGCTTTCAGAATTGGATATTATTAATTATTTTTTTTCCAAAATATATCTGATTATCATATATCCCTTGAACTTTATGTTCTAAAGAAACTTAATGATGTGTCAGAACTTTATATATCAAGATACTTTTATTCTAATAGGGTTATTTATCAAACCTAGCAGAGGGTAATGTTAACTGTCATCAAGGATAAGATAATTTATGAGGATTCCCTGAAGTGAAACGGTCAACATGATTTAGCATTCTCTAATTTAATAGGGAAACACAATTTATCGAAAGGAAGAGATAGTAAAGAGATACTGATTTATACTGCTCAGTTTATACTGCCAGAGGTGGCCAGAGGTTGCCAGAGGGACTGGTTCACGATTAAGTGTATGACTATGATGCGGTGCATTTCACGAGTTTCCAAAGCGAGTTGGGAGAGCTTTAAGCTGCTGAATTACATCTACCCGACACATGGTCCAAAACCAGCAGAGGTACAACTGTTGTTAAGCACTGGGGCCTGCGATGCTGCCCAAACAGACTGGGCAATGGCCAAATGTGGGCTGTGAAGCAGCAGGGTGAAAAGCAGAGATACAGTGCACATCTTGCAGAATGATGTCATCATCTTACATGACTCGCAATGGAGAGTAGGGGCATATGCATATGTTTGCACTTAAGTCCACCCAAAGCTTGTGTCATCACTGGCAGTGCCACATCTAGGGCATTTGAACGTGGGGGACTATGTCCTGTCGTCCCACACCCTAGGGAGGGCCCAGCTTCATTTACAGAGCTCTGACTGCCTGCTACAGTGTATTAATAGTAAGCCGCAGCTGTGTCTTAAACCACTATCCAAACTCATGGCTAGTGATTCCAACCAAGCACCTTCGCTACTACAGTGTGCCGCAGCAGCTGAATATACATAGGTGTGATGTGTTACTAATATTCTGTAGCAGCGTTGCGAGTCCCCCCTGCGAGGGCTCGCATTGCAAATTAGGGACAGCTGAAAGCTGTTTTTTGGCTGTCCCTATTTCGAATGCGAGCCCTTTAAAAAAAATTTTTAATGAATGGGTGAGTATGTGATTCGCATATTCACCCATTCACTTTCGGAAAAGGGCCTCCGCCGGGTCTTAGGGTTAGGAAGCGAGTTATGGGAATCGAGGCATAAGCAATCGATATCCCAGCCAGTTGTCTGGGAGCGAACGGCCCTTTATAGGGAATAGGGAACTCACACTCCTGTAGCAGGCAGTTGTGCTTCTGTGAAGGAAGCTGGTGACTATTAGTTTATGTTGTTTATAAACAGCGCTTAGTGTTCAGCACTATTTATAAACAACTAACAGCCAATCAGATTCTAGCTGACATTTTCTAGTATGTAATAGGAAAATGAGAGCTAGAAGCTGATTGGTTGCTATGAGCTACATCTCCACTTTTCTTTTCCCACAGCTTAGTAAATCTGGCCCCAGGCCTCTAATCATAAATTGTTAAAAAAGTTCAAACAATGGCCTCTGACACTGTACAGACATAGGAGATTTAATAAAGTTTTCTAATTGAAATGAGGTGTTACTCTTGGATTTCCGCTAGAATGTACTTGGTAAACGATAGCTAGACTCTTACTGGTTTCAATTGACAACTTCAGTTAATAGTCACAACTTAGGAGTACTTTCCTTTTTTGAAATATAAAAACCACCTAGTTGTATATTTATATTTAAAGCCAGAAATGTTATTTATTGCAGGAATGGTAAGTCCACTCTCCTACAAATGCCTTGAGAGACATTGCATCTTTAATAACAGAAGGAGAGGTATGGAAAAAACAAAATTATATTTGTTGGCATCCGTCTGCTGCAATAAGTAACATCCACATTTCACTTGGGATCTCCTCTTCACACATCAATCATTTTGCATCCTATTGTGGCACTAACTGAAACATAATTACTTCCCCCGGTTTCCCTTAAAGAGCAGTATCCTGCCTTCCTCCAGTTAGATGAGAGAAAATGTCTTGTAATTGCTGTGCACACCTCACCCATAGTCCTTTTTCGCTTGGCAATCATTGTTGCTTCACTGTTAATGAAGACTTGAGAGACTAGGAGGAATAATTAATGCAGGTGTTTAGAATGACTACTATCTAATTACTCTCTCAAATGATCCATTGATGAGAAAGCTTTGGCAACAAAAGATTTTCACTGTCTGTAGAAAAATAACCTATAATAAACAAATTAAATATAAAACAATTATATCTGAAAACTCATTTCGGCTGTCTCTATTTTAAAAAAAGGTAGCCATTCGCGATTTTTTTTTTCAGAATGCTGATTGGCATACTTACCCATTTTTTTTGTAAGCCACAGCAGGACGCATCGCACCCGCTGGCACTCGCCGCAGACCCCATCAGAGAGGGTTAGGCTTTGGGGAGGGTTTGGGTTGAGGTCATGAAAAAGGAGGGTTAGTGTTAAAGTCATGGAAAGGGAGGGTTAGGGTTAGGGTTAGGGTCAACCTGTGGTTAGCAGAGTCTTAGAGTTAGACTGCAGAAAGGGGAGTCTTAGGGTTAGGCTACAAGGAGGGGAGTCTTAGGGTTAGGCTACAGTAAAGGAAGTCAGGATTACGCTGCAGGGATGAGAGTCTTAGATTCATGCTGTGGGAAAGGAAGTCTTAGGGTCAGGCTGCAGGGAGGGGAGTCTTAGGGTTAGGCTGCAGGGAGATCTGCTTCTGATAATATTGTAATTATGATCTGTATAAAAAAAATAGAAGTTTGTGTTTTACATGGTCAAAGAACTCACCAAGCCTTTTAATTGATTTACAATTGGCATTCAGAGCCAGATTTACTAGACTACGGAAAAGGAGATTCCAATGAGCAATGAGATTCTAGCTCTCTCTTTCCTGTTACATACTAGAGAATGTCAACTAGAATCTGATTGTTTGCTATGGGCAACATCTCTACTTTTTCTATTCCACAGTTTAGTAAATCTAGCCATTGGAATTATGTTATTGTATATATATTTAAATTACATGGAAGCAATATGAAAAATCAAGTTTTTAAATGATAAAATTCATTGTTTTGTTAAATCCAACTGTAGCCTGCATAGCTTTTGCCATGATTTACTATTAATTACTTATAGATTAACCTACTTAAGGGGAATGAAATCTGCTCACTAAATATCTCAATATGGGCTCATATTTAAGGTTAATCCTCTTTTATTCCATTTTTATAGCATAGGAACATGACACTATATCAAGGGCAATAAAATGTTTCCATGTCAGCAGG
>WWET01000325.1:667804-695417 GCA_011038615.1 Limnodynastes dumerilii
CAAGGCAAGGGGAATTTTTTAAAAAAAACAAGACATGGCCTGGCACTCTAGCCATTACTCAGTTACTAATCATGAACCTCTATCTTTAAAATAAAAATCAGAGAATTAGTTACAAATATCTACAGATACGTGATAAGCGGTTTGCCTCTTACAAGGCTTCTCTACTGAACAGTGGACAAGCGGAGCTGAAAGACATCATCAAGTCCCACCGATCCCTAGTAACACTAGGGATTACACTTGTGATTGTTAGGGGGTCGAGGTTTACCGGCTCTCCTGGGATACCGGCCCAAATTTCAGGAGTCTCATGGATTTTCCAGGAGAGTTGGCAACCCTGATTTATTGGCAAACCAAGATTTTGTGTACAAATTGTCTTGTTATTCCTGTTGGGCAGAGAATATGTGGTAGTGACAGTGATGGCGCAAATTGCATCATCAAGTCGCTCCCTGGCCCTAGCAACACTAGTATACTAGTGTTGCTAGGCAGGGGGCAGGACTTGAGGCCTCGAGTCTCTTGCGGGAGATTTGCAGGCTCTCCCGGGATACCCGGCAACCAGCAATCCTAGTGTTGTAAAAACAGAATTTGATGGCAGATAACAGTAACGTGGCCCATCAAGTCTGCCCAAATGTTTATTTCATTTAATTTTTTGAAACCTTTAACGGCCCTTCACCCTATATTGATCCTCAGTTTGTTTTTAGATTTAGGATATTTGTTTGTTCATCCCAAGTATGCTTAAGTTCTACATTATTAGCCTTTATAGACCATCTTTGAATGAAGGCTATCACACCTGTCATGTTTTTTAGCCTTATCAGAACAAAAATTTTGCTGTTGATGAGGTAATATCATTATAATGTACTTCATGAATAGGTGTCAAACCTGCCAAAGAACAATCAGGGACTTGTGCATTGTCACCTATTTCCTATTAGAAATGTAGCAAGGGTGCCCTCAATTATGCATCCTTTGCCAGGACTTGTTATGGCCACAAGGAGAGAGACAGAACTCCACCCCCACAGTGCTCTGGGGTTGGGAGGAGTTCCCAGAGAGGAAGTGAGAGCTGTAGTGTCTGAGGGAAAGGTAGAGAGTAGAGCACATGAGCAGAGTTGCAGAGGAGCTAATGAGGAGAAAATGAGGAGAAATCTGAGACAGAGAGAGAGCAGAAAGAGACTTGCACAGGCTGCACTGCATCTAATGCTGGGTTTAGTCTAAGTGTGGCATTACCTTGAAGAGACTTGACCTCGAGCCCACCTGCCTGAGGGTGATTCCAGCTGGGGGAGAGCTTCATGTGGGAGGAGAGAACTACAAGCAAGATCAGGTTAGTAGGGTGTCTTGAGCTGATGCACAGTGGAGCTGCTGTCAGAGACTGTCATCAATCCAGAGCTAAGTAATTGCATTCAGTCACACTGATACACTGGTGCTGCATACTACATCTACAGTTTGCATCACCATTACACTGCATCTACAGTTCTGCATCACCATTACGCCTTGAGCTGATGCACTGAGGAGCCGCAGTTAGAGATAGTCATCAATCCAGAGCTAAGTAATTGCATCCAATCACACTGAGTTGCATCACCATTACACTACATCTACAGTCTGCATCACCGTTACACTACATCTACAGTCTGCATCACCATTACACTACATCTACAGTCTGCATCACTATTACACTACATCTACAGTTCTGCATTACCATTACACGGCATCTACAATTCTGCATTACCATTACACGGCATCTACAATTCTGCATTGCCATTACACTACATCTACAGTTCTACATTACCATTACACTACATCTATAGTTCTGCATGTCCATTACACTGCATCTACAGTTCTGCATCTCCATTACACGGCATCTACAGTCTGCATCACCATTACACTACATCTACAGTCTGCATCACCATTATACTACATCTACAGTCTGCATCACCATTACACTGCATCTACAGTTCTGCATTACCATTACACTGCATCTACAGTTCTGCATTACCATTACACTGCAGAGGAAGGCAAGTAAAGTGGACTTTGGGACTTTGTTGCACACAGCCTACATGGGAATTTAAGACTTTCTAACCGTTCTACAAGTGCACCAACGTTGTTAGTTTTGTCAGACTGATTATTATAGTTAGTCAGGAATACTGCAGTACTGTCTAGAAATTTACTGTTACAGTATGATTGGGGCTGCAGCTGGCCAGAATGTGTGTATTGGCCGCCATTTTATATAGACTGTTTGCTCACCATTTTGAGAGGTTAAACTATTGTATTGTATGTCCATTACTGTTTGTCATTGTTCCTAATTTATTGCCTTTTACTCCTGCCCAGGAAAACAGCCATTTTTAACCCTTGCCATTCCCTGTCCCAAGCTGTCCTTAAAAAATACTATTTCCATTCCCCCTACTTGGTGTGGTCACAGTCATTCACTATTAGTGTGGTGGGGTACAAGGTGCTTTCCGAGTCAGCCCTGGTGGAAACAGCAAGTGTCTGCATCTTATACACACTGTCCAGAAGACTCGGGTGGAGGCACTGAAGCTACTAACTCCCATATTACACCACTACACAGGGGAAAGGGGTGTGACAGAAACATTGCACTTTTTTGTGCTGACGCAGAATTTAGGTCAGTCCCAGACTTTGAATTCCATCCATGTGTTTGCTGTGTAACTACTCACATGGATGTACTTCCAGTAGCCAGAGGCTATCATAAGTTTTTGGTCTAAAGTTCACTGAAATTTCTGGATTTAAGGAAGTTTGGATTGAGAACTATACCAGAAATGGACTAAGATAAAAAGCACACTTGTAAAAATAACCCAGCCTCTCTATTGGCAAAGTCATTGGACAAGATCCAGACTTCCAAATAAGGAAGTGTGGATCTGGTCCAATGACATTTTCCGGTTGCTATTGTGCATGTGCAGCGGATTCAGTCTTTTGTACCGCTTTACATGCTCACGCATTTCTGACAACAGGCATGTGCAAGTGTTAATGGAAGGGAGCAAGTATTATAATTGTATAATAAAGACGCATTCCGTCCTAGCAGACTTTTGATTTGACCTTAGTTTAAGTGAGGATGGTCCAGGAATCTTATAGGAGAGGGTCATCTGTCAGAACTCACACAACATACCAAGAAAGGTTAGAGGAACTAAACATGTGTAGGTTGGAGCAGAGAAGGGAGAGGGGGGACATGATAGCAGCTTTCAAATATATCTAAGGTTGTGCCCGGCTAGAGGAGGGGGCATTTTTTCAAAGGAAAAGGTGTAATAGAACACGAGGGCATATAAACGGGAGTGTGGTAGATTCAGAGGAAATGTGCGCAAAATGACTTCACTGAAAGGGTGATAAATAAGTGTAATAGCCTCCCATCTGAGGTGATAGAGGTAACACAGTAGAACGGTTTAAACATGCTTGGGATAAATATGAGTTTCTAAATCTTAAACTAAATTAAGGATAAATAGAGTCTAGGGTCAAGTATAGTTTTAAATAAACAACTGGGAAGACTGGATGGGCCATGTGGCTCTTATCTGCCATCACTTTCTATGTTTCTATGTTACATTGCATTACACTGTGGTAAAACATGCGCAATGTAACTGAAATGGACAACAAAAATCTGCTGTTATATATATATATATATAAAAAAAAAGCCTTACAGTACATTACAGAAAAGATCTCTTCTATAGTGTTTTAAAATACTTTTTTCTTTTGGTTTATTTCCATTTCAATATTATTTTATTTTCCATTTCTGAGGAATAGAAAATTGTGGGAGAAAAAGGCATTAATGGCTTTTACTAAGCCCATCACAAGGGACACAAATCACACTTAGAAATATGCCGCTCGTCGATAATATGAAAACGCTGGGTCTGAGAATCAGTTACAGCCAATTGAATGCAGACCAAAGCAAGTCAATTCATCTCTGTGTGCCCCAGGCTCCAAAATGCAAACTATAGACTCTCAAAAAGCATTGTGTCTGCAAATGATATATCCCGTCCCTTTCCAAACCATTACCATTACAAAAATAGTTATTAAGGGGTCATGTGAAAAGAGGGCACTATATTTTACATTTCACGTTAATGGAAAACAGTGGGATTAGTATATTAATAAACTGGACAGAGTCTCCAGATATGGTATTATAAGATGAATTTATTATTAATAAAAAATATATATGTTTTTGGAACGAGAAGAGGACTCTCAACAGCAGGAACACAAATGTAATAACTAGAAATGGCAACCAATGTTTTGGTCTTGATTTAGAGACCATTGTCAAAGCACAGACACACTCAGCCATGCGTGCAGAGTATAGCCGTTATTTATAAAAGAGCTGGGGGTCCGCATACTGCCCACCACTGGTCTCTAAGATTAAAATAGTCACCCATATGACTTTCATGAAGAGGGCACTGTATGAGAAGTAGATATTAGTGGAAGGAAGACATTCATCTCCAACTGTAAAAATGTGCCAGAATGAGTGTAAGCCAATGGTGCAATGCAATATTTATTATTGGAGTCGCTTTTTAACACCTGGCATATAAAATAGGAGATATTTATGTGCCCTGGAGAGCTGACTCACTGTATTGTAAAGGACAAACCAGAAAATGTGGCTAAAGCCTATTACATACAAAAGGCCTCACTCATGTGAAACAAGGTATAGCTCGAGGTATAGCAGAGAAGAGAGAGGGGAGGATATGATGGAAGCTTTCACAATTATCAATGGATTGAGCAAGGAGCAGAGAAATGTTCAGAGGATGGAAAGTATTGTATCTCGAGGGCTACAGGATAGGATCTAAAGGAAATGTGAGGGAACTTTATTCAGCTAGAAGGGTGGTTGATCAGGGGAATAGCCATCCATCAGAGGTCTTAAAGTAGTACAATTTAAACATGCTTGGGACAAACGTGGTCAGATCCACAATGAAAAGCAGCTGCCTTACACCCACTACATACGCAAGTGCAGAGGAAATGTGAGTAATGACGTCACTGAAAGGGTGATAGATAAGTGGAATAATCTCCCATCTGAGGGGGTAGAGGTAACACAGTAGAACAGTGTCAACATACTTGGGATAAATATAAGGATATCCTAAATCTCAAACTAAATTAAGGTAAATAGGGTTTAGGGTCAGTATAGTTTCAAATAAACAACTAAGCAGACTGGATGGGCCATGTGGCTCTTATCTGCCGTCACTTTCTATGTTTCTATGTTCTCAGTGAGCTGTGAATTCAGTTGCCGCAAAAAGGGTCTACCCTACTTACCAGGCATATGAGATACACATGGGGGGTGGGCATAGGTATTTAAACTGTACATTAAGGGCTTAACTAATTGCAGTATTCTAGGTTCCAGGGCATGGAAATGCATTGCTCACACAGGAATGCTGGGAGGACAGACCACATTCCTGCATGCAGAATTTAGTATAGCATATCATGTATGGTAGCCTCGGCAATGCGGGCCATTGCACGAATTATGGATCGCTTCCCGACTACGCATTTACTACACGCACGGAGGTCTGTCAGTCCGCACGGAAGAGGGGAGTGAATTCACCTGTCGCTCCAATCTCTTGTGCGGACTTTTGCTGGGCTACGCTTCCATAAGGCAGCCTCAAGTCTCCTGCGTGGATCAGTGGTCTCTCCGACCACTGATCCACGCAGAGATTGCAAACCCAGCCCAAACTGTCAAATATTAATGCTGTCCCGCCCACCTAACAGATTTTAGTCAGATCCGTATGGGTTTTGCCAGATATTCAGCAGAATTCTGCAAGCAACTCGTGGAATTCGGCTGTCGTAAAGTGGTCTGAATCCCGTCCTAGTTTGTCAAAAAAGTTAAAGCAAATAGGAATCAAATAAGGTATTGGCCATTATAAGAAAATAAGGTATTGGCCATTATAAGAAAATAAGGTATTGGCCATTATAAGAAAATATGGTGGGCCAAGCGGATCTTGTACCTCTCTCCTGGTAAATTGCTAAGCTATAGCTATAGCACGTCCCTTCTAACGGATGTCATTAGGTTCTTAGATCAACCCTGTGCTTAATGAGTTTTTATACATAACATCTGTCGCGCAGATAGCAAAAAAAACACACAAACATACCTACACAAGTCTGAATACGACCCTATGGCATTATTTGCATAATATAACATTTTTCACATACCAACTACCCATTTATATTTTATCCCACAACTCAAGAAGCATGGACATTACATACACAGTCCTGTCACCACCTGGCTTTCCTATGCAGCTTTTTCAATATAGTTCCGTATAGGAAAAAGACCCTGAAGTAATAGCACACAGCAATCCAGTTATTGTTTACTGGGAAATCATTACACAGAGCTCTGTAATCTGTAAGAGACTTCAAACCTACAGCCTGTCAAATGAAGTCTGTTAAACTGGAGGCTTGCAAAGCAAACCATGCAGCCAGCTATCTATATGTGATTTAAGAACTGCGGGAGGAAGGATTCTCTTTTAAGCATTGCCTTTTTTTTTCACTTTAGAAATATTTTCATTAGACTCCAAAAAATATTTCATCTAGCAAAGACATACAATCAAATAGCTTCTTTTATTTAGCCTAAACGGCTGAAATATACACATATTTTCATAAATATGCAATATGAAAGTAAATGTAAATTTAGCTTGCTTTTAATGTACAGCCTAAAATGGAAGTGTTAATTAAAATGCACTCTGGAGCAAATTGACAATTTACAGGGGATAATGATAAGTGTACTGAGCATTATAAATAAAGCTATATGATGACTAAACAAAAATAAATAAATGCTAGTGCACTAGCTGGAGATAACACGTTAAACCTAGGTTATTTATAAAGTATAAGATCATGGGGCGCATCCAGACCCCCGCACGCACGGAAAGCGTCTGTCCGTCAGACAGAGAGAGGGGAGTGCACACCCCCTGTCACTGACCCTCTCTCGTGTGAGCTTTACACTGCCATAAGCCTGCCTTAAGTCCATCGTGCGGATCAGCGTTCCATACGACCGCTGATACGCGCCAGTGTGGGAGCCCCTCCCACACTGTACAATTAGCATGCTTCCACCCACCCACTTTAGCACAGCCCATTTGCTCGCAAACAAAACAGAGTTCCGTATGAATCTTGATATGCCAAGCAGGGGCGTTTTAAGACGTGAGGGGGCCACTGTGCAGGATTTGTACATGGCCCCCCCACCCCCCTACCTGAGACAGGACTATCACGATTCGTGTACCTAAAAAGGGGCAGGGTCTAATGGCGCTGTAAGTCCCGCCCCTTTATTGGCCTCATTCAGCATCTATTTTTTTCCCCTCTGGAAGATCTTAGAGGGAAGAAATAGACACCAAATGGTCCCCCTTCCCCTGCCAACCCTGGGTGCAGGATGAATGCCACAGGGCACTGCACACCCTGCACCCATTATTGATAAACCTATGATGCCAAGGTCTTTAAAGACCGCACACGGTTTATAAGGCATGCCATAAATTGGGTGAGGGGAGGCATGTAAATTAGGCTGGGAGGGAGAACTAGGGAATCTATGTGCGTATTTTCCATACTTTAGTGGGAAAATACACACAGATAGTTAAGGGTGCCCTATGGCACTCATAAGTGCCGTTAGACAGTTAAAAACGGGGGCGGGGGAGGGGGAGCACCTATGGATCACACACTTATGTGAAAATCTGGCCCAACATACATAAGGCTCTACTGCCTATCTCAGGTCTGGATCCAGTCCATTGCATCAATCACTGCATCAACAAACTGTTTTCTGTGGAAGTTTTGCAATAAGGCCCTTTAATCGTCAAAACACAGCAATCAATTTGCTACCAATAGATCAATTTTCTGCAAAGTGCAAAATTGACAGTAATCCTGCAGTCATATAAGCATTTTCGCACCAGTGTTATTGCACAGTATATCAGGAAAAACTCATAATGATAATCTTTCAAATGTAATTGTCCATTTTTCCATTGCTGAAATTGTGCTGAAATTGCAGTCAGACATCCAGTTTGGGAAATAACACAGGCTGCTTATTTATTTTTGTTGAATGACATATTATTACGTCAATGTTTCTCTGCTGAAGGTCAGCAAAGATGTATGTTAAGATAATAAAATTTATAAAATAAATCATTACTATATAAATGTATAAAACAAAAGCCTAATAGGATAAAATCTGAAAGTGTCACATATGTACATCAGGGGCTAAATTTACTAAGCTGTGGGATAGGAAAAGTGGAGATGTTTCCCAAAGCAACCAATCAGAAGCTAGTGGGAGCTAGGGCAAGATTTTCTAGCTGACATTTTCTAGTATGTAATAGGAAAGTGGGAGCTAGAATCTGATTGGTTGCTATAGGCAACAACTGGCAGCTTAGTAAATCTGGCCCATGGGCTATAGTAGCTACAAACAGTCCCTCAAACACCTTTCCTCCCACAAAACCCCATGCAGAACACAAGCCGCTGCGCTCTTCAATTCTGAGCAGCCCAAGTGACAAGGGGGGCCACGGGCCCTGAGGTTTAGATCCTCTATTGAGGAGGGATGGGGGCCCCCAAAAACATGGGTGTACCAGGGCCCCAAGCTTTCTGTTGCTGATTCGGAGCATGCATAGTACAAAATCACGCTGCTGGCGTATACTCACCTCTGGATCTATATTTTAAATTGTATTTATTTTTTAATAATAAATAAAAAAATTTGCTTTCATTTATTTTAATCTTTATTGTGCTTTTATAAAGATGTTCTTTATATTCATTGTGGTGAATCAGTCAAATCCACATAACGCATAATACAGCATATATTATATTACCAGAATTATGTTATTTGGTGTCAAAAGACCAGGTGGTGTGTTGTAATCTAAAGGGCAGCCGTCTGCACTTTCCCTTGTTTAGCTGCAAAGTAAAAGAACAGTCCCAATTTGATGCAAATAAGGTGTTTGTGGTTTATTGTTATGCATGTGCAGCAAAGGCCTAATGGTTTTATAATAGGAAATAGTGATAACTTTAGCTGTTAGGCAGAATAGTTAAAAGGTAATAATTGATGGTCAGTTGATTGATTTTTGGGAGATTTTTTTTAGCTCATGCCGTCATGTAGCCTGGCTCTTCTGTAGTTGACAATCGGTGGCTACAGGTAGACCGCAGGATGAAAACTTGTAGAAAGTCTTCATATTCTAGCTGAGTGTAGTTCGCCAGTACGATGGTCTTTATTTCGAAAGACCATCATACTACCACTGAATGCAGCGTTGATGTGCCTCCTAGAGTTGCAATGAGGTCCACGTCCAAGTGTTTAACCTAACCTTACCCTTAACCCTTCCCTAATCCTCCTTTCCTGCAGCCTAACCCTAAACTTCCCCTATTTCAGCTCTAGCCCTAACGCTCCAAGCCTCACAGCCTAATCTTAACTGTCCATGTCCAACAGCCTAACCCTAACTCTCCATGCCCCACATACTAACCCTAACCCTCTATGCTCCCTCAGCCTAACCCTAATCTTCTCCTTAAGAGCTTACCCCAACCTCTTGCCCTCTGCAGCCACCGCAGACTAACCCTAATTTATTTGCGACAACCGCCACAGACTCTCGCTATTGGTTACGAGAAAATTGATTCCCAATAGCAATTTTCTATTTTCAGCCTATTTTAAACAATGATATTGATATGACGGGTGTATTATGTTCGAAATCCATCAGCTAACCACATTCTTTTTAGCCCATGGCAGGTATTCTCAATGGGTGTGAGTCCCCGCAAAGAACGGCCCTATTCCTATAGGGCTGGTCTCTCCAAGCCAATTTCGAACTGGCTGGGATATCAATTGCTTATGCATAGCAATCGATCCCCGGAGCATCAAACACAGTGCTCGAAAGGTAAGTGGCAAACCTAACCCCAACCCTTCCCCTAATTCTAACCCTAACCCTCCCCTTCCATTACCCTAAGCCTCTCTTCCCAGCAGCCTGACTCTGACCCTCCCTTCTCCCTAGCCTGACCCTAATACTCCCTTCTCTATTGCCTAACCCTAAGCCTAACCCTAAGACCCTCCCCCCCACAGCCTGACCCTAACCCTCCCCTTCTACCCTTCTATGGTCCTAACCCTAACTCTCCCTTCCTAAGCGCCTAACCCTAACACCCCCTTAATACTAAAATGTTACTCACCTCTCCAGAGCTGTCATCCGGCAGGTCTGCGAAAATGAATGGGCGAATATACCGATCACACACTCACCCATTCATAAAAAAAAATTCTAAAATGTCCCCTATTCGAAATAGAGACAGCTGAAAAGTAACTTTCGTCTGTCTCTATTTCGCATAGCGGGCCATCAGACCGGAGACTGCAACCGATTCTCAATATATACATAAATCAGGATGGGAATACCCTCAGACTTGTTTTGAAGAATACCAGATGCTCTTCTTGGTCCTTCTTAGTGATACATTTTGATTCATAGCATATACGGTAAATTGATCCTCAGGTTCACTGAACCGCAAAAAAAATCAAAAGCAAGTCAGAAAATAATTTTTGCTGATATAGTCCTACTTACCTCTTTAATGGGCGTTACTGCCAACTGAGACTTTATACTAAGGGCTAGGCATTTGCTAAATATTTGCTTCTGCTTTTCTTGAATGGCTTGTTATTAAAGCAGTGGATTATATAACAAATAAAGATGGTATAACACAGATTTTTGTAAACTTGTTTTTTTTTCCTCTCAGAATTGTAAAAGAACATTACATTTCAGGCTGTCCACATAAATAGTGTTCCTAAACAATAGTCTATACATCAAAATGACAAATTATATTCATGTAGACGTTGCAGTGATGAGGCATATTGGTACAAATAAATGATTTCAATGACTAAAGATGAGGCTCACTGATTGTTTTGCAAGAGCAGTATTTTCTGCTGTCAGAATTGTTTTGTTTACATTTGTGCTCGGAGTAATAGAGTTTTACTGTCATGTTACACTTTCATATATATCTCAATTTAAAGTGCGGTACTGTAAGAATACTTGACAACTTTTGCAAATGAATATCAGCATCAAGATGCTGGGCTAAAGGGGTGTGTGCTATGGTTAGCTCCACCCATAGGTTTGTCTAGTGCTGCCAGGAGAACTATATGTAAATAAAAATGTCAGAATCAAAATGTATTGAGTGTTACATTGTCAGTGAATTTCAATATTTTTTGTGAAGAATGTGAATTGGAGATCCGCCGATTTCTCCATCTTTATAGAAAAAATAAAAGTAGGTGACACTGAAGCTGACTAACAAGAGACCAAAGTGTATTTTTCATTTATGTCTCCAATATTCAAGTCATGTTGTCTTAGCTAACTGCCAGTCCTTAAATACATGTTGGCCTCTATTAAAAATGGCCTATTGGAAGGAAACAGGACATAATTTCTGAAGACTGTCATCGTACCACAATGACTTCTGGAACTAAATAGGCAGCAGGGAGATAGCAAAACACTTCAGGTAGTCATAAAGATCAAACTCCTCAGGGATCCTCCCTGATATTCAGGAAAAGTTGGCAAGTATGACTATAATGGATAACAACAAGAAATCATGAGTGTCATGATCATGGTACTCTTCACTGCACCTTATGTCTTTTGTTTACCTTTGCTGATCACATGACCTTCTTTTAGTTCCCAGCACTTCCTGGTGTTCACTCTCTTCTGCAGTTATTATTTCACAGGTGTGGCGCTTCATTTTCTTGCTGGAACTCACTGTTGACCAGCAGCTCTATTTAAACCCCTCATTCACTCACTTTCCTGTCAGAGCAACAGGTATCCTTGCCTACTGATATTACATCTTGAGTCCTCTTGTGTATTCTGGCTTCCTGGTTCCAGGTACTGTCTTCAATCCTCTGTCCCAGTAAACCGGTCTTCAGTTCCTGTATTTCTGTGTATCTGTCTCCTGTGTGTGTCTCCAGTGTCTGCACTTCCAGTGTCCAAATGCTTACCGCAGTATTCAGTACAATCATCACTCGTACGCTACTTCCTGCAACCCTCAGATCTTGTCTGCCATCTTGGCATCTGTGCAGACGGCCATGACCTTCTGCTTACCTGCAGCGAAGACCATCATCACCATCATGAGCTTAAAACTGTTGACTTTTGTTTAATTTTTGGCTGTTAACAGTCTTAAATGATTGATGACTGTCCCCACACCACACACACACACCAAATAATGACACTGAAAACTGTATGGAATTGAAAAAAGGGGGCATAGATTTATTGATCTGAAATTTAAATTGTTTGACTATAAAAATTTCAGTAGGAAAACAGGTGGCACTACTAGCTGATGGGAGGTATCTGCATCTGCAAACTTAAAGAGACAGCATCGGCTGTCAATAAGGCACTGCCACAAACCTTCCAACCATACCGCCGAGCACACCTCCAAATAACGGAGGAGGCATACAGGCCTCGGCCTTGGGTCAGGCGACCCATAATGGTATGAGAGTGTGCCTCGATAAAATACTTCACCCCATCTTCTCCCTGCACCAGGCTATTTGGTGACACCCCCGCTGCTACAGACATGTAAAGTAAATACAACCTAACACAAAAGGGAGGGAGGGATAGAGTTGACAAAAGAGGCAGAACACAGTCAAAGTTAAACATTTATAACTTTTAATGATCCACCCTGGACCACCAAAACCCACCCATGTCCACCCTGACCCACCTAAGCCTATCTAGACCCACCCAGAAGTGTTATCCTTAATTAGCATAAATTAAACCCTGTTGTGCCAGTGGGTAAGGCCCCAAATGGTCGTTTATCTACCTTTGGGCCTAATGTCCTCTTTTGGCAATGATAGTTGATGTCACGGTATTGGCTATTTCCTTGCCAAACTATTGTCCCTGTATTGACAGGAACCATGTGTGGGGTAATAGAATAATGGACAGACACATAGTAAAGCTGATTTAAAAATATTTGCGCCACCTTGAGTTACATATGATTTATTCTACATTTGTGAGTAGAGAATAATATTTTTGTTGTTGTGTGTGTTTAGAAAATACCGGTACATCAAATTCAGAATGAGGCCTATAATGAACAATATTATGCGTTATCCAACTAGAGAACGCCTGACTCTTAGACTAATGTTCCCATTACGCAAAATTTATTTTAAAGAAAGGAGCAAGACAGATTCCATATATATACTGTTTATATTTTTTCCCTCAACTTTTATTATTCTTGTTGTACTCTGCAATCTTCTATTTTCGCTACAATTTAACCTGACAAAAAATAAAAAAAATCCAAATAAATAAACACAGGAATATAAAGCTGCAGCTTTAATTTATTAGATGCCTTGACTTGATAATTACGGCTGACTACCTGTGGATAAAATGTGGCTCATCTATTGCAGGGAAGAGCACTTAAATTTTATCATCTGTTATTCTAGGGGAAGGTTTATTGTTATGCATGAACACATTCAAGAGCATTGTACTAATGGTGATTTACAGAGGCTACAGTAACAGCTTTCATAGACTGAGAAGGGATTAAACAGACAAATAATGAAAAAAAAAACTCTGAACAAAATAAAAGTTTTCCTAAAGTTGTATACTGCTAAACTTTTGTAGAAATAAAAGTAACATATGTACTGTATCTCTTATACAGTTGGACCCAGATACAGCTTTCCCTGCTATGATGCTTCTAGCACAAAATAAGTAAATCATTAAGACTTTGTTTACTTACCATTTAGTAGCTGCAGGCTTCAGAAATCACACAATGGAACTGACATCACTCATTCAATTCACATGAGTCATACACTCTCTCTGTAAGAGATTGAATGGGTGACGTAAGCTCCATAGTCTGATCTCCGCAGTAAGCCGTTAGCTGCTAAATGGTAAGTAAATAAATGTTTTATGATTTCTGAAGGCCTATACATTTTCTCCAGTAGATGGGCCCACCATGCATGCAATTTCATGCCATATATGGCAGACATTTCCCAAAAGGTTGTCGGGGGGAAATGTATTGTAGAGTAAGGGCTTGGCTAAGCCCTTGCATATGATCCTCCATTATGAATGAGTACTTTTACGCACAGGGGCGTGTGTGTAAAAGTTAAGGTAGGGTTCAGGGCACAGAAGCTCTGTATGCCTGAGGGGAGTGCATGGAGAATGCACTACCATTGCACGCATGGAATCCATAATTGCACTTAGCAAGACTCCACTGCAGAGGCTTTCGCGTGCTTAGGTTTACATGCAGTCCAAAGAACTGAAATCACTATTTATAATGAAAAAAATATATATTAATTTGCAACATAAATGTAAATTTAGGGCCTGATTCAGACTTAAGAAAGCTCTTAAAATAAGAACTTAAAGTTACTCCTGGGCTAAACCATGTTGATTGCAGGGGGAGTCATATTTTATCTGTTGTACACAGTACTAGTGTTGATAGGTTATATTTCCCAGCCCAAGTCCAAATAACAGTGTAATAGTAAAGCTGGTCAGTATCTGTTTTCAGTAAGCAATTCAAAGATGTATTTCTGCATGCAAAGAATACTATTAATTTGACCCCCCCCCTTGAAAACAACATGGTTTTGCCCAGAAGTGACTTTAAGTTCTTATTTTAAGAACTTTCGTAAGTCTGAATCAGGCCCTTAAAATCTAAAAGCAAACTGTAGCAATGCACGAATGTTAAGATTTTGACAGTATAAGTGGTTTGTTTAATGCTCTTCTAAAGGCTCTCGCACAGTACAGAAACACATTACAGCCTGAAATGCACGTTGCGAGTTTTATCAACTAAATTCTAAATCATTTTTACCACTTTTAAAACTGGCCTTAAATGATGGTTTCCTAGATCCTTACATCGGGCCAGATCCAGAATTAAGATATAATTACGTACGCGAACCTCCCCATCAGAGTTTATTGTATATATTTAGCGATCCCATAGTCTGTACTGGTGAGTGGAGCTCATGTCCCCTGCATGTAAAGCCCTTACACAGACAGAAGCCTACCTTAAGTGCCCGCATGCGGAATGCCCTTATTGTATGGTCTACGTCTATATCCCCCACCCACCTTGCGTACCAGGTACACATGGGGCTAGATCATGATTTACACGTCCCCACCACTCCCCTCTAACAGTAGTAATTCTGGACACTTAACCCTTCCCTTACATTACTCTAACTCTAAACCTTATTTCCCCACAGCCTGACCCTTATGTTTTCCTCCCCGCAGCCTGACCCTTATGTTCTCCTCTTCACAGCCTGAACCTTATGTTCTCCTCCCCGCAGCCTGACCCTTATGTTCTCCTCCCCACAGCCTGACCCTTATGTTCTCCTCCCCGCAGCCTGACCCTTATGTTCTCCTCCCCGCAGCCTGACCCTTATGTTCTCCTCCCAGCAGCCTAAGCCTAAGACTCGCCTCCCCGCTGAGTAACCCTAAAACTTCCTGACCCAAGTTCTGGTCTGGTGCTGGTTTGCGGCAGTGGTGGCCATTTCCGATGAACGAATGGGTAAGTATGCTGAACGGCATGCTTACCCATTCATTCATAAAAATGTAGAAAATACAGGCAGCTAAAAATCAACTTTCAGCTGCCGGCAGCTTTGTCCAATAAGTGGCATCATGATGAATGGAAACATACGTATGCATCAGAATGCAGCATCGGTTGACTGCATTCTGATGCGCAAGTCCCTTGCTGTGCATGCGCAGTACGAACACACAACTGACATGAACATCGTGTGGTTAAGTTAGTTGTCGTTATTAGTTATGGATTCGGTCCATTATTACTAAGCAGAGTTCCTTTTCATGCTCCATTCATGCCTTATACTAAAGATTACTAAAGATTTATCTAATAAATTTGTTTACAAGGGTTTTCCAGTCATGAATATGTAAATGTCTGTGGTGACTGGATGGAGCTGACATTACATAACAACAGGAACATTATGATTGCCACTATTAACATTTATACATTCAGCAACAGTTATGCAAATGACTTCCGAATATTTTAAAGCGCAAGCAAGACTGCTGCCTCTATATTACTGAGATAGAAATATATGTCAAAGCAAATAGGCTTTTACCTTTTAATTATACAATTTTGTTATTTCACATATATTGTGTGCATTATGACAGCCATGTGTGATGCATGCGCAGTAGTAAAATCCGCTAAACACAGAATGTATATGTTATACGTCCGGTACTTTGAATAAAGTTGGGAATACCATATACCAACATAGAAACATAGAAAGTGACGGCAGATAAGAGCCACATGGCCCATCCAATCTGCCCAGTTGTTTATTTAAAACTATACTAACCCTATACTCCATTTACCCTCAATTTAATTTGAGATTTAGGATATAATTATATTTATCCCAAGCATGTTAAAACTGTTCTACTGTGTTAGCCTCAACCACCTCAAATAGGAGGCTATTCCACCCTTTCAGTGAAGTAATTTTTCCACACATTTCCTCTGAATCTACAACCCTCCAGTTTATATTCATGCCCTCGTGTTCTATTATACCTCTTCCTTTGAAAAAATGCCATCCCCCTCTAGCCGGTCACAACCATTGATATATTTGAAAGTTTCTATCATATCCCCCCCTCTCCCTTCTCCAAGCTATACATGTTTATTCCTCTAGCCTTTCTTGGTATGTTTTGTGACACATGCCATGGACCATTTTAGTTGCTCTTCTTTGCACAGTCTTTAATGTACTTATGACTTTCTGAAGATATGGCCTCCAGTACTGAACACAGTATTCTAGGTGAGGTCATACCAACGATCTATAAAGGGGCATCACTACTTCTTTCTTTCTGCTACTAATTCCTCTCCCTATGCAACCAAGCATCTGACTTGCCATTCTCATTGCTTTGTTACATTGCTTGGCTACCTTTAAGTCACATGAAATAATGACTCCTAGATCCCTTTCCCTCTCAGTAATTTCTAATATAATGCCATTAATGATATATTTAGCTTTTAGGTTTTTTTAACCCAAGTGTATGATTTAGCATTTTTTGGCATTAAACTGCAGTTGCCACACTCTTGACCATTCCTCCAGTCTACCTAGATCATTCCTCATTTTGTGTACCCCTCTAGAGAGCTAGAAGCTATGACTGGCAAGGAGGCTATTAGCTGACAGCTATTTAAGGGTAGAGCTGCATTGGCTGCTGAATGCACACAGCCAAATCCCCAGCTAAGGCATCCCAGCTGTGAGGTAATCAGGTAGGATACCTAGCACTCTACAAAAGTACAAAGATAATATCCCTTGCTGCTGCCATACTGCAGCATATAACAGAAATAAGATCCTGATGGAAAATTTTTATTTTGAGTACATTTGACTTTAGTACAGCTATTGCTCAAGCTTTGGGGTTTTTACCTGTTCAGAATGATTTGGTTGAAGGAATATACTTATTTTCTAGTTGCTTAGCCCTTTCTTTACTCTGTTCGATGTAATCATTTAACATTATTAACTGTCAGAATGCAGTTAATGAATATAGAACACATAATCATTATAAAGCAATTATAGTTATTGAAATGTTGTTCGTGTGTTGATTATTACTGTGACATTAAAGGCAAAATAAAGGTATTTTAAGTGCGCAAATCATATTTAAGGGACAGGAATGTGTAGGGTGATTCATGTCTTGGTTTGATACAGATGAATAAATCAGATGTCACTCATATTTCAATATACTTGTAAATTAAAACAATTACATTAAAATTACGTGTCATATTGGTGTATTCACATGGAAGCTATTACAATTTCTTTGTAGCATTTCTATCCCACTGTCTTTATATTGGTAAACAAATCATATTACAATATGTGCAGAGACACTACATATGTTTCAGGTTTCTAAACAATTTTTTTTTTTTTTAATCCTCAGTGAAATTGTTATTTCTTGTTCTGTGCTTTTACACAGCTTAAAATCCAAAAGGAGGCTGCTCAAATCAGTTTGTTAAAGTAATATACACGGCAGGTGCACTAGGCAGGGAATTTGTACAAAAAGCAAGGCATTGCCTGGCACTCTAGCCATTACTCAGTAACTAAATATGAATTTCTATCTTAAAAATAAAAACCAGAGAATTAGTTACAAAAATCTGCAGAAATTTGATAAGCTGCTCCGCCAACATCAAGGCTTCTCTGTGGGAGCAGCCCTAACTCTAATCTTAACTCTAAATAGAGCCCTAACTTTAGGTCAAATATCCAATTTCTTTTCAAACCAAGAGCATACCTCTCATGGAGGTTCCCTGGGCCTCCAATGCTCTGGGCCTTACACAGTTTACTAAGCGAGTTCGGCTTAGGTAAAAGCTGGTAAAGGGTTCCTAGGCTTATGAACAGAGAGTAAGGTTGGGCTGTGTCCTGGTTAAAATCATTGGACCAGATTTAGAGATTGAAAATTGCAAAACTTTAGTTAGACTTGGGCTAGGAAACGCCACCTCTCAACTCTACCGTAATACTGCTTGCAACAGATGAAATATGACTCCCCCTGAAATCAACATGGTTTTGCCCAGGAATAACTTTCCTCTCATTTTTTCAATCCCTGAATCTGGTATACCGATATTTAGTAACAAGGCCATAATAGTACCATGTGGAACAGCTTGTGGGGAAGCAGTTTAATTATTACAAATGCCAGACATTTGAGTGCAGACTCAAAAGACATATTTAATAAGGACATTTTAAGAAGTTAATAGGTTCACTGGTCAGACATTAACAAAGTTAGCTGCAAAACATAGGGACATGGGACCTGATTCAGAGATTTAAATTAATAGAGGAAAGTCCTTCTGGGCAAAACCATGTTGTTTTCAGGGGAGTCAAATTTCAACTGTTGCAAAGAGTATTAGAGTTGAGATGTGGCATTTCCCAGCCCAAGTCTAAATAACTGTGTAAAAGTAAAGTTGCTCAGTATCTGTGTGCAGTAAGCAAATGCAAAGATCTATTCCTGCATGCAAATAATACAATTAAGTTGACTCCCCCTGAAATCAATATGGTTTTGCCCAGGAGTAACTTTCCTCTCTTATTTTGCGTTTCTGAATCAGGTTCATGATAATTAAAGTGTATCACAGAGTACCAAAGGGTCAGAAAGCATATAAAATGCTGTACAGTACAGTACTATACATTGGTAGCTAAGGGGATAACTTGGGGGATACAAGACCCAAAATTTGATAAATAAATCAGATCACCAAGCACACGAATTGTAATATAAAAAATAAAAATATGCCAAAAAACAAAGAGATTATCAAAAAGTTCCACAGAGGAATCCCTCAATATAATTTTTAGAACTATAAAGTAGACTTCTCAGATAGTGAACCAGAGATCACCAACCAAGTCCAACAGGGTTTTTTCAACAAACCATCAATGCAGCACCACAAAAGAAGAACACACAGGCCCACCAGGAGGGATGGCCCATGTAAAACAAGCAGTGAGTCCTGTGATCCAACAGGACCTAATATATAATTTAACACCCAGACCCCTCTCAACACCACAAGTGCTGAGTCTGGGGCTATCATTTATTCCAAATTTAATTGCTTAAAATGGAAATTTGACCACACACTTAAAATAAAAGAAATATATTTTTAGTTATATATAACTAAATCATTGCAATACCTATGCTACAGTTACACTTTAGCACTCATTCCCATAAATCTTGGTTGAAGCAAATGAGCGTGATCAACTAATTGTCTTGCAATAAATTAAATTGCCATTGATTTGAAGGAGTAACATTTGATCACAGTCATTTCACTTTTCAATTTGTGTTCAAGCAAAATCAATGTGATATTTTTGTATTGCATTCATCCTATAAAGCTCTTTAGCTCACATAGTAATTGCTCATAAAAATCCATAATTAAACCAGCTACGATCTACCTTATTAGTTATATTATAGCCTGTCCTTGACAATCAGTTCTCTGGATGCCTTCCAGAGTTGAGCGTGATTTTCTGCTGCGCATGCTCAGAAATATAGAGCACACAGTCATGGCCCATTCAGAAATCAGAGCAAGTCGAGCTGCGGCGGCTTACGGTCTAAAGGCCATGTTGAGGGATGGAAGGGGGTAGAGGGATGTTCAGTGTTCAGTACAGACATGTCCAGGTGAGTGCAGATGAATGCAGTCTAAAAAAGGACTATTTACATCAAAACATGTCCAGGGGGCTAACTATCCGCAACCGGTTTCTTACACCTGCGTTAGGCTGTGACAATTTGAATGCATTCATTTCTATATAGTAAGAAAAATTTGTTTTTATAAAAACTTGAAAACCCGTCCCCCATTATTAGGCACCTTATGGCACTTAAGAGTTCCATAGGGCTACCTTATCTTACCATGCATAGTTTCCTCCTTAAGAAGGAAACTAAGCACGGAGAATGGCTCTCCCCGCCCTCTCCAGCTAATCTAAATCCCTCCCCCCTCCCACTTCTACCTAAACCCTCCCTAAGTAGGCATTAGCACACCTCTTTCCTACTAAACTACTCTGTGTGGTCTTTAAAAACCACACAGAGGTAATCTACATACCTAACTGGTACGTAGATTGCATAAATGACCTACTACGCATGCGCAGTAGGTCATTTCACAAATCTACACATCGAATATGGCCTAATTTGCAATAGAAATGGGAGCTCAACATTATTTTGTTTGCTATAATTTGGAGATACAAAAGATTTAGATGTAGATTTTTTACAACTTGTTCAGACACCGGGCCGTATTCAAAGATTCGTTTTAGCGGCCACTGCGTATATTTAGGTACGTTTTAACTGCGCATGCGTAGTCATCTTTTGTACGCAGTTCACGTAGGCTTTCCACGCGGATGTTCATTACGGATGGACGGAAATGCATTGCAAGCAGACTTGGCAAGCGGGCGTAGGTAGATACGCACGGAAGTTGATCAGAAATATACACATCTAGGAACTTACATAGAAAAAGGCGGGAGGAGCCATTTAAATGAAGGGAAGTGGGCACAATTACAAATATACGCACGGACGGAGAACACATACGCTTCTAAGTGGCAGCGGAAAGCTAATGCCAGTCTATGGAGGTGGAAGTCTCCGAGATGAAGGATTAACAAGGGGAGTGACTGGGGTTTTGGTGGGTGTAACTTGCTCTGTAGGTGCGTATATTTGCGCTCTGATCCCAGCATGGAAGTCTGAATATGGCCCTCCATGTATAAATAGAAGTGGACATTATGTGCAGTTGTTCAGTTACGTATCTTTTGAGGGGATTCCAGTATGCATTTATGTCTTAAGATATGGATTAGAGAAACCCTTCTCTCGTACTATTAGGGTAAGATGATACAATTGATTGAATTTATACTCTGGTTTCTTGCATTGGTAATCCAGAGCTTGCTTTCTGTGCCACTACAGTACAATTTTCTCCTTTGTCACAAAGAAGTGTGGAGTCAGGAGTATATCTCTGGGTATATTATCTTTGAGATGTGAGGGCTTTGGGAGCCTGTCAGCTGTGTCATTCGTAAGCTCCATTTTGGTGAAAGTTAGGAGAAAACTTTAAAATTATTCCTGAAAATAAGAGAAGATTTTTTCTTCTGCCTCTGTCTGAGCTGAACCTTTTTGCAGAGTGATTTATTTCAGAATAAATAATGGAATCTCTTTATTCAGCGGCACGGGCGATGTTGCCCAGTGTGAGGTCACTATGTTCCTGACTAGCTGATCGTTATGTCTGATGGCTGGGGACATGGCATATGGGGTGGTCAGCTTAAAAAGGCAACCAAATGGTTGACAGGAGAGATGAGTTTATAAACTGGCTGAATTAACCCAATAATCGGCCTAGAATGTTGATATTTCTGTAGAACATTATGTACAATTGGTGTCCTGACCACAGTTAGTGTATGCTATACAAGTTATAAAGTCATATTTGTGACATTCATACATTAGACAACATTAAGTTGTGTTAGCATGTAAATGCCTACAAAAATGCACTCAACAGGGTTAATTTACTGACACACTAAAGTCTATGGTATTATTACACTGACCTTAGTGTTGTTGATAGAAAAAAGTCAGACACAATCCTTAACCATAACCCTTATCCTTACCCTTCCAACAGAGCAGCTTTACCTTAATAATTCCCTTACTGGATCTTAAGCATAACTATCCCCTTACCACAACCTAAACCTAACCATCTTCTTACTTCAGTCTAACCTTAACAATACCCTTACTGAAGTCTAACCTTAACTGTCTCATCATCGCAGCCTAACCCTAACTGTCCCTTTACAGCAGTCTAACTCTAACTGTCCCCTCACTGCAGCCTAATTGAGCCATTCCCTAACAACATCCTAACCTTACCCTAACACTGGGCCAGATCCAGACCTCAGTACGCTAGCGTGCTAGCCGCTGTCATAAAGTCACCTTTTTGTATGGACTGCGCATGCACGCGGCAGATCTTAAGCAACGTAACTCTGATTGTACGTAACTTCAGCATAAATACGATCTAAGGGGCGGGTCATCCTTACGACACCCGGAAATACGCTTTGTAGGTGGAGGGAGTCATTTAAATTGTACAGTATGGACTGGGTTAGGCCGTTATGTACATCAATCCATTACGTACGTTCGTACTTACGCTTGGAAAAGTTAAGGTAGGGTTTGGTAAACGTAAAATAAGTAAATTACGTACGAGTGAGGTGAGTGCCCAGGGGAGTGCATAGTACTTACAATAGCGTAAATATGATACGCGATTGTAAATAAACAGAACTTAGGTCTGGATCTGGCCCACTAGCCCTAAAACTAACATTAAAATGAAGAATAATACTCAATCGTCCATATCACGTTGAGCCCGAAACTGTCCAGCAGGCGTCCTCATCGAGTGCAGAATCATTGAACAGGCATCTCCAACGATTAAAGATTCTCTGGTCAAATGTCACAGCCTAGAGAGCATGAAGCAATCCAGCTGTGTCAAGCACCCATTCATTGAGCAGGTAAGCACCATATTCATTTCAAGTTATAGAAGTTTAAGAAGTACTACTAAAACTTAAATTGGGATTTAAAATGTAGATAGAGCCTTTTATTGAGTATTAGAAAATTTAATTTCGAAGACTAATTTAAACAGTACTTTCTCTTTATACACAAATGATTAGTCAAAATGCAGTCTTGAAATGCTCGTTACTTATCCTATTAGGCAAAGTGGCTTAAGTTTCACGGACTCGAACAAGCAGAAGGGATTTGAGAATGTAATGTAATTCAGATAATCTTTAAATTATGTTGTACAAATATCTTAATAATGCAAAGAAACCACAGCTACCTATAATCTGGCAGCATAAATCCAACAGAGAGGATTAGATTAATTTGGGAATCTCTGATAACATTGTTTGTGGAGTTAGCCCCATTGCTAAACCTTTCTGCTACATGCAGGAACTGAACAGTGGGTTGTCAGTAGAGAGGATTTACTTGAAAATGAAAATCACACCGATTTAACGATTAATTATTCTTCAGCTCAGTATTTGTTCATTCTCTCGACAGCTAAATAATATATGCAATAAGTGAACTGTAGCACTTAAAATGATCTAGAAGTCTTCAAGGAAAAATAATTTTCTCTCAGAAGTTTCTTTTATATTTTTGGGTACAATTCTGTCTTACAAAGATAGTTCTATGGGCTGGATCCAGACTTAAGTAAGTTCTTGAAATGAGTTACTCCTGGGCTAAACCATGTTGATTGCAGGGGGAATCAAGTTAATTGTATTCTTTGCATGCAGGGATATGTCTTTGAATTGTTTACTGCACACAGATACTGACCAGCGTTACTATCACACTGTTATTTAGACTTGGGCTAGGAAACATCACTTCTCAACTCTAATACTGTTTGCAACAGTTGAAATATGATTTTCCTGCAATCTACCTGGTTTAGCCCAGGAGTAACTAATTTCAAGCACTTACTTAAGTCTGGATCCAGCCCTATATTCATATTATTTAAAAAAAAAAACCTATATCTAAATGTATAGTACAGGCAGGAATCTCAGAAAAATTATTTCCCACCTATACACTATGGACCATATTCGCGCCTAAGAGTAAGTTAGGTGCGGACTGGACTGAACCTAACTCACCCGTTCTGCCCCTAACCTGCCACCCATTTTATGGTACCTTATGAAACTTAAGAGTGCCATAGGGCTACCCAATCTTGCTGTGCATAGTTTCCTAGGAAATTATGTATGGACAATGCCTCCCCCCATCCTCCCCGGCTAATCTAAATCCCTCCCACTTCTAACTAAACACTCCCAGAGGCGGCATCACGCTGCCTCTTTCTAATTTAACTACTCTTTGCGGTCTTTAAAGATCTATGTGCCTAACTGGTATGTAGATTGTGTAAATGCCCTACCACGCATGCATAGTAGGTCATTTCGGGAAATCTACGCACCTAAGAGACAGAAGCTTCTTAGTTGTGAATATGGTTCTAGGAAAGTTCGGAGTTAGGAACAACTATAAAATAGGAACAAATCAGCATGCAGGGATAATTCTTGGGTTTTTCTTATAGCGCACTAATGCTGTAGAGCGATTATCGTTCACAACGGAAAGTATCTAATAAACAGAATGCCATCATGCTAAGCCTCAGACATTACAGCGCTACTGGCCATACTGGCAGAAGTGTCTTCATTGGTTGTTACCTATTAGTGTTCTGGCTGCCTAGCCTAGCTTTGCTTAGCTGATATGTGAATTATGAATGTATTACTTTGTTTTCCCATTGTTATCTTTCCCTCCATTCTTGCTAGCCTTCATCATTTCTGTGGGGAGTGTTGAGTGAGTGCCCCTGTCTCCGAGTCTTAGCACAGCCTGCCCCCACCATCAGGGGCTCCACTAAAATCCAGTATACTAGTTAGCGCCACCAATAAAACTAATGAGTTCAACCATTCCATACCAGTTACAGCACATGAATCTTCTTAGGCTCCTGTTTACCTGTCATTTAGCAACAGTCCATCCCTATAAAAAAGTTGCTGTGTTTGAGACCAGTCAGGAAATCCAAATGTTAAAATAATCCGGCCCAAGGGCACAGGATCACTTTACCAATAATTGTAGTTAGAGTTGCCTAGGCACTATAACAATTATTTTCTCATTCTTCTGATAATTATATAAATGGACTGATCATTGTTCTAGTGTGTGGCAACCTTAATTCTACTTGCATGTATTAAATCCATTGCCGAAACTAGAGGTGTATAATAGAGGAGATCAGCCAGGGTGCAAAGCCAAAATGGTTATTAGCTCCAGGGTTGGGGGCATCATTATTTCTTTTTGCATTTTGGCTCTAACATTTCTAGGTACAGGTCTGTAGATCAGTAGTTTTGAGCTGTAAATTGGATGTCAAGGAATGATTAATACTAGGCGGGAAGGGGTTTTCTTGAAACCTTGAATGGGAATACATGGATGTCTTCATTCATTGATAATGGGGCCTATTTACCAGGAGCATTGTTAGGGATCCCTTATAGATCTCTGCACATTGTAGTGATCCATAAGGGATGTACATTGTAGAAGAGTAAAAAATAATGCACCTATCACAGTCTCTGCTTTCCATTCCTGTTCTCTGCAGCCTGCTGCTGATTGCAAATTAGTCTTTTGATGTGCTGCTACCTAGCAACCAGACTCAGCATTCAGATTACTACACAGGTGCAACCAGCTCTATATCAATGCACTCCAGTCCTCCTTTCCTTGCCAAAGTATTAGGATCACTAGGTTTACCTTGTGTTGTACTGCTCCAGCATTCTATATCTGTTCCAGTATTTCTGTATCTCACTGTGTTTCATTTATTTACCACTATCTGGCATCTCCAAAGACCCCAGGACTGGTACCTGTTTGGCATCCTGTTGTGGACTTTAGCCGAGACTATCCCCACCATCAGGGGCTTCAGTGAACACTGGTTCGCGGTTCGACTCCGTTTCCATGTGTTCAGTTCAAATCACAATCAGGGGTCCTGGTTGTTTCTTTGTGATTCAGAGACAGCACCTATTCCAAAGCAATGTGAACGAATAGAAACTTTTTCCAATTTGTTACCTACATATTTACCAAAAAGTTATTTTATTATTTTTCAAAAAAAGTCAAAGTATAATTTTTTTTATTCTATGAAAAAGTGCTTCCTTTTTAAGATTAACAGGAGGTTATGTGTTTGCCAATTAGCAGATAGTATTACATTATGACTGCACTTTCCAAAATATCAGCCATTGTAAAACATTTGTTAATAAGGAGGAAATGGTCAGTAGATGCTCATTACTGAGGTAACAAAAAATCTCTGAATTCTTTAATGAATAACCCCGGTAACCTTGAAAACGCACGCCGCTGCTAATTTCCATATTGTTAGACTATTTTTCAGTTAAAAAATAAAGAATAACGTATACAATTGAAAATTTTAATCTGACCTTGACTGTTCTATTAAAACATTGCATTGAATCATGAAAGCCAGGTTTTATTTAAAGCTGTAGCCAATATAAATTTTGGACTTTCTTAGCATATCCCCAACCCTTGATGATCAGTAACATATAAATGGTTTCTGCATGGCATGTTAAAAAGCCATTCTGGTTTATTTATTTAACAGTGACCTTGAGAACATGTATATTTTTGTGACCAAGGAATATAGTGGGGCTTAGATATTGCTTTTCATTCTGAGATACGCATTTCACGACAAAGTTAGAAAGTTAGTGGGAAAGTTAGATTGCACTCCATTAGCAAATCATGAAAACTTTGTTTATTTACCCTTTATCAGGTGCTGGCTTCCTGCAGAGATCACAAACAAAGGAAAGGTTGTGTCGGCACTCCAGCTCCACCAAATAATCCAGCTGTCACAAAGTGGACCTCATCCACAATATAATAACATAAAATAAAAACAGTAGACAGCGCTGAAATATGGTCTAAAAAATTGTAATAAATATATAAATAAAAAATATATTAACTTGTGATGGTTGAAGAACAAACACCAGTGTATTAGTAACTATACATTTATTTAATATAAACAATAGTAAAAGTCAAACAAACCACATAATGTTGTCAAATATAACGTACAAGTGTACATAGAACACAATAAAAGCAATAGAATTAATTAAATTAAATTAGTAAATCGGTAAGGTGCTTTCAACAGAAATACTGCTCCCTATGACCGAATTAAGTATTACTATTCACTATTCATTTAGGTTTAGATTGGGTCTCCAGACTATTAGTAGGTTATGCTACTATACTAATATGTCAATATACTGATGTGGTTGCACCAACACTAATAATGTATTAATTATTTAGGTTTTCCCTCTTTATGACTCCTTGAGAAGTTGGATTATAGAGCAGTATTTCTGTTCCCTTGATTTAAATGATAGTTAAAAATGAAAGGGTTAATTGTGAACCTTCCTTGCATCAGGACAGCTGTAAAATAAAGTCAGTTCTACTCTGTTAAGTTACATTTTTTTCTGTTAGTTGTTATTGGTTATTTATAACTATTCTCTATTGATAAACACCAGTGCATAACTATTAAAATATTTCATACATGTTTTAAACTATTTTAAGTCTCTAAGCCGGCACTTGACAGGTGCCGACATAATTAATTAGCAACATCGTTAAAAGGAGGGGCTTTGTGAACATGTTTGTCAGGATACAAGCGAATATCAGGGGTATCAATTAATATTAAACTATAGAGTGACTTCTGTTTGGCCAGGATCTGCTAATTCATGGAAATACCTTGAAGGTAGTGGGGCAGAACAAGCTATGGCTCTGGTCAGTTTATGACCCTATCCTAAATGTATCAGTATATAAGGGGGGGTCATAAAAGCTAGTTCTCTGAAGAAGTTTTTCTCCAGACTCAAACTGTCACAAAGGTGGGGGCTACTTGGAGAGGAGCA
>WWET01000325.1:705319-721022 GCA_011038615.1 Limnodynastes dumerilii
ATGAGAAGGGCTCCGCATTATCAGACCTGCAATATCCTCTGATATCGCCACTAACCAATCCCCATATGGAGAAGGACTTCCAATACCCAAAGCCTGTTTAACTTGTATGGCTATAGCAAATGGAAAATGGCAAAGATGCAGAAGTCTATATCGGCACGCATCAAGAGGGCAAAATGATATCCTGTCGACCTAAAATCAAGCACCTCTGTTGAAAGGTGGCAGAAATGCCTTCCAATTGGGTAGAACAGATTCAAGCACATACGCAAAACGGTAAAGTGCCCAAAATACGTTCAGATCGGGAAAAATCATAGCTCTGAGTCTGGTCCTATATCCTGTCTTATGGTTATATGTGCTATGCTTACTGTTCATTTTTTTTTATTAATTATACGTTAATAAGAAAAATGGGTTAGATCCTAAGCTAAGTACGTTAGCTTATTTACGCTAGCCGATGATGTAATTTCACCCATTTGTATTTACTGCGCATGTGCGAGGCAGATGTTACGCCACTTTAACCCGTAATTACGCTTTGGAGGTGGAGGGAGGCAAATTGGACAGTATGGGCTGGGTTTGGCCATCACGTACGTTACGGAAAGTTAAAGTTTGGTTTGGGCAGTGTAAAACGGCCAAAGTACGTACAAGTGAGAGGAGTGCATTGTAATTACGCTAGCGTAAATACACTACGTGTTGTAACATAACGAGCCCATAGGTCTGGATCTACCCCTATGTCTCTAATTAGTGGCCGTTATTGCTTATTTTTATTATTATAGCACCATCATATTACGTAGTGCTTCACAACTTTTAGACAGTCCCTGTCCCATTGGATCTACATTCTACACACACACAGCCTAGGTATTAATTAACTCAGCTGACAATTAACCTACCAGCATGTTTTTGGATAGAAGGAAAAAGGAGCACCTAGAGGAATCCCAAACAGATCTGGAGAGAACATACAAACTCCATACAAATAAGGACTTATCCATGAATCCAGATCACCTCTTTGAGGCAGAAGTGATAAACACTTGAGCCACCATGTTGCAAATATAGTGCCTAGATTAGTGGCCACCAGGCAAATATATTTCACAGGTAGGTATGGACTGAATGGACCATTCAAGTCTTATCCAGTTGGGTCCTGCCAACTGTCTCCTAAAATTAAAGCAGGGCTAATTACCTATTAAGGCAATAGAAGAACGAGGTGAGCAAGGTCCGGTCTGTGGAGGGGTTGACCATGAAGCAGAGAGACAGTGCTTATTTCATCATCTTGCGAGACCTTTGTACATTTTGGCATTGGGGCTCATACCTATTTTGTTCTACCACTTGAGTCACTGTAATGCCTTACATTCATAGCAGCAAAATGTTAAGCCCTGTATAACAAGGGGTTAATTTTACAACACCTAGACAGTTTAATGCTTCACTAAATGATGAAATTGATAGAGATGTGTTGGGTCTCATCCTGACATTATGAAAAATGTTGATGGTGCTATCGATAGAGCTCAGTAATCTGTAAAAAACATGGGGCCATACATTATATACACTTTAAATTACCCTCTTTGTTAATTACGCCAAGGGTGGAATTCACTGAAAAATCCAGTGATTTATATGTAGTTGCTGGAAAAAAAAAACCATTGCAATGTTTAAAAACTACTGCAATTTTGTGGAACAGAGAAAGGCACATTCCACCATATTTGGTGGAATTGTGTTAGATTTACCACGTTTAGGCTAAAGGTAAAGGAGCTGTCTTCGATGATCTTGGGATGCCCTGTCCCATTGGGACCATCCTTTTGGCTGCTCAATTGTGTGCATACTCCGATCTCTCAGTATAAAAAATCGCTCTTGAGACACCTGAATAGTGCAGCTAAGGTGGTGATACCAATTCATTGGCGGTCCGGGGTCCTCCCATCTCCAAGGAAATGGTTTATCAGAATCGATCTCTATATGTCTATAGAAAAAAAATCACCTTATCTGGTCGTGAGAAGGCAGCTGAATATACAGAAACTTGGTATCCCTGGCTATTGTTTAAAGATACCCAGGTATTTCAATTAATCATGGACCCATGCACATCTCTCTTTAATCCCCCCCTTCACACTACTAATTAGGCTCCTCCTGAAATCTTTGTAGTTCTCTCTCTGTCTAATGTAGGCAGGTAACAGAACAATCTGCTGGCACATTATCTTCTAATGGTTAATACTGCCAAATTGATTAGTTAGGTACAGTCCGTCCCTTTCTTATTCCATTTTTTCCCCTACTAACCCCCCCTTCCACCCTATTTTAAGTCCTTCCCTTTACTCCTTATATATTTCTTTCTTTAGCATGCAAAGTTATTCACTATGTTTAATAGTTGAGTAAGCTGAAAACAGCAATTTCAAAACAGATGTCTTGTGTATCTATGCATGTCTCAACTACAACGTACCTAGAATCATTTATTGGAAATGTATATGTATATCTTTTGCGGTTTTCAATAAAACAGATATTAAACTAAAAATGACTGAAATTTTAAAAATCAATAAACTCAGACGAGTTTGTGGCGAGTTTACATGAGTAAATACAGTGGTTTTAAAATCGCCGCTAAATACTTGCAAACTCTGGTGAGTTTGTCAAACTATGCAAGTCTATCCCAACATCGTAGAGCTGCGGAGTCAGCGTTTGTAATACGTGGATGACATTTATTATTAAATGACTGGTAATCTTTGCATCAATGTTTGCCAGGCTAGGAGCTACTGTAACAAAATAGGACCAAATCCAGACTTCAGTCTGAGATGACCTCCCATGTCATTCTGCTCACACAGGCAGACTTAGCAATATTTATGCTTACCTTAAGTGTACCATGCAGATCACTGATCCACATGAAGGTGTGTATCCCAAACCATATTTGTTGGTTGTCTGGCTGGTTCTCCAAGTGTATGGAATGTTATATTTTGACTTTCTTATGCAAATGATTTTGAGAAGTAGCCAAAACGTCAGAAATCTAAATCTGGCCCAGAATCCAATTACATTTGCCTCTAGAAGCTTTTAACCGTTAAATGCATATCCATATCAAATATGTAATAAATATGGGAACCCATTTGTCTGCACACATACATTTCAATCTAAATCACAAAAATAATATCAGAAGGATATATTTCTTAACGCAATGCAATAGCTTTAGATTTTTCCTACTCAAAACAATTGCATTTTGTCTAGTCAAGTACACATGCTGGTCACTCTTTTGTTTCAAACTGTTGTTTAATAATCCTATTTTAATCCTATTTCTTTGATCACCTGGCAGAATTGTGTTTATATCACCTTAGGGGTACTAGACATCTGTTTAAACTACCATCCATCAACAGCTGGTTTGACTTTGAAGGAATAAATTATGAGAACAAATATCTGCTCCTGAATACAGGAAATACCCAGTTATGTAGCCAGAAGCGACTACTTGAAAGACATTCTAAGCTTCCTGACACTTTCTCCTTGTGGGAACCAGTCACAAGATATGATATTCTGTGCTGTCTTGGTGATATACCTAAATTATGCCCCTCTCTCTCTCTCTCTCTCTCTCACCCCCTGCTGCTGCTTATTGTTGCTTTACGATTGTTGAGTTCATTTGCGCTTGCTATTTTGTGTTATCCGCTATTTGATGGTGTCTTTTATATTTGATTGTTATCTGTTTTCCCGTGACTGTTTATTAACACTATTGCTAATTTTCACAAACCACAGTGATTGAATCAGATAAATCGTTTATTTTCACCTTTACATCCATAATACAAAAGCACTTGGAAATCAGAGCTGGGTTTTGGGGGTGAAAACATTTTAAACAATGCAGCAGGATTTTGGGTGTTTCTTGGTAATTGTGCATCTCTAAGAAAACACAAAATTATATTTTCTTTAGTGAATACAGCGATTGCTATTTTTGAATGACAAATATCTGGACGATTTCTGTCCAGCGATGTTTGCCGGGTCGATTTTGCTAAAGGCTAAAGTCCCGGGACTTTGCCTTTAGTGAATACGGCGATTGCATAATCGCCTGCAAAGTCCCGGGAGTTTGGCAGAATCAACCTTTGTAAATGTACTCCCATGAAACCACAAGCCTTGAGTGAATTACGGGAGATTTGTAGGGTCTCCAGGGATACCGGGAGAACTGCCTGAATTTCGGGAGTCTCCCAGACATTCCGGAAAGTCGGCAACCCTGATATATTTACAAACAACTTGTTACGGTACCCCAGGATTACCAGGACAGTGGACCGGGGTGACCCTGGATTGGAGGTGGAAATGGTACAGTACACCGAGTTTACCCGTAAATGGAACCAGAGTAACTGTAAGAGGTAAAGATCGAGCAATTCCCCAAGGAGTACCACCTGATTTTGGACCGAGTGTTCGCTAGAGCCCCAGATGGTGGGGATAGACTGGAGCAGGTAGGAATCCATCAGGAGCACAACCCAAGGGAGATTACTTGGGAGATGAGCAGAACGTCAGAAGGAGGAGATAGGTAAGTAAAGGTAGGAGCAGAGGTAAAGCGGGTAAAAGGCAGATCAGAAGGTTCCGATCGGCGACGGACAACAGAAACCAGGAAACGTGACGCCACAGACGGGGTAGAGACAAACCAGACCAAACAGGACAAACCAAACAAAAAGGGGCTAACACTCTCACAGTCGCGCAAGAAGCTGGGGCTCCCCGGAGGGAAACAAGTACATGCAAACAGGGAAGGATAAGGTAACCTGGGAAGGTGGGTACACTAAGGTGGAAGGGAGAGCGCAAGAGGTATACAAAAGGGTTAGCAGGACTGGGTAAACAAGGCAGAGACTGGGGCACTCAATAAGTGATGGCACAGAGCACAAAGGCAAAGGCACTAGTAATAAGAGAAGCAGGTCACAGGCTGAACAAACAGACGCTATAACTGGCGCCAAAATGAGGACAGGAGTACTCTAATAACAAGTGGGGAGGCTTCTGATAGGCAGGAGGACAACTGGAACGCATAAAACCCTAGCTTAACACGGAAGCCATGCTGAGTTAGGTAACCAGGGAAGCTGTAACCAGGGAGGCTGTCGGAATGGGATTCCGCTGTAGCTATTACACTGCGGTGTAACACAACTATCATATGGGGCATATCAAGGGGTTGATATACTCAACTCAATAACTGCTTCAGGTTGTATATGTTTACATCCTTTAGATTATATTTACTCATTATAGTATAGCTCTATAACAGAACCTATTTTGAAAGCTTTTGTTATTCTCTATGTTGTCGTTACCATTGTCTGCTATTGTATAAATAGTATAGGAAATATCAGAGGGAGAAGGTGACAGATTTGGGACCCATAGCAAGGGGGCAGAGCTCAAGTCTTGATAGACGGGACTAGTTGAAACCATTCTCTAGTTGTGCCCTTAAAAAATATCTTATATTTTTTATTTATTTTATATATTTATTGAGCACTACAACATAAACCGTTTTCCACATTAATTCCATGTCAAGGAGTCTCAGGAGAATTTTTCAATGAGTTAAGCGGATGCAGGAGCATTCACACGAAACATCAATCTATTGTGACTATATCTGAAGCGCTGTGACATAGCAGAGCTGTTTTAATACAGTGTAATGGTTTGGTAACCCCCGTACTTCAGTAAAAGATCTCATTATCCCCTTTACTATGACACTGATAAAACCTTCAGTCCCTCAGGAGCCATCTCTGAACATTAGACTGAGCTATGTGACATTGTTTTTGTGAATTGAATTGTGAATTGTTTTTGTTTTTTGTTTTTTCTTTATTAGGTGGATCATAAATTTAAATACAAGTACAGGTTCTTACATCTAAGGGGGAAGTAGTTGACGCTGTAGCACAGTATATTATTCGCATGGCTGTAGCAAGGCAACACCCCTAACACTCCTCTCACACGGAGTGCCTTGACCTGCCTTATCCGTACGTGCGTATCTAACTAACCATGCCCAGACCTTGCCCAAACTCCTTCATTAAAATGCCTCCCCCCACCCATTTTTATTTAAATTCTCACATGCATATTTTTAAGTGGGAGATCCGTGCGTATTTACCCACGTACGATTCACAAGCCCGTCCGTGAGGCACTTCCACATGTATAGTCTACGTGAACTACATAAATAAAGTTACTACGCATGTATGAAATGTACCTAAACATACGCATGGAAATCGCTATGAAAACGGTTCTTTGAATACGGCTCAATTCTCTTCCCTGTGTTTCTGTTGCTAGCAGATTACCCCCTGGCCTTTCATGCACCTGTTTGCATGCAGCAGACAGGGGGTGTTGTTTCACAGCACCTATTTTGGAGGCTTTAAGGGTTGTTTCCTGAAGTTATCTCTCAATTAAAAAACAAACATATATATATATATATATATATACTGCTCAAAATAATTTTGCTTTCCATTGATAATTTTTTTGTGATTTTGTTGTCAGCACATTCACCATATGCAGAAAGACCTTGACGGTGGCTGGTGGCTTATCATATATTGCGCAAATATGTGTAACGAACATTTCTGCATTTTAATTTTACAGACAGAATGGTATAGTCTGTTACTGGATAATGGCAGTGTTTCTGGATATTCTCTATTTTGTGTGTATTTTACAGATAGAATGGTATAGTGTGTTACTGGATAATGGCAGTGTTTCTGGATATTCTCTATTTTGTGTGTATGTTACAGATAGAATGATATAGTGTGTTACTGGTAATGGCAGTGTTTCTGGATATTCTTTATCCTGTGTGTATGTTACAGAAAGATTGGTATAGTCTGTTAATGGTAATGGCAGTGTTTCTGGATATTCTTTATCCTGTATGTATGTTACAGCTAGAATGGTATAGTTTGTTACTGGGTAATGGCAGTGTTGCTAGACATTCTCTATCCTGTGTGTTTGTTACAGATAGAATGGTATAGTCTGTTACTGGGTAATGGCAGTGTTGCTGGGACATTCTCTTTCCTATGTTTCTGTTGCTAGCAGATTACCCCCGGCCTTTCATGCACCTGTTTGCAGTTACCTATGAATTGATTGAGCAACTTTCATTTTGTGTGCATATTTCAACATGGTACTGTTCCCTATGGTTAAGAACAGGCTGCTGGATGGGGATGGTTACAGTTAGGTTGGGCTGCTGGATGGGAATGGTTACAGTTAGGTTAGGCTGCTGGATGGGAATGGTTACGTTTAGGGGATGCTTAAGGTTAGGCTGCAGGAAGTGGATGGCTAGGTTTAGGGTTAGGTTGGAGGATAGAAATGGTTTCAGTTAGGGGATGGTTAAGGTTAGGCTGCAGGAAGGGGATGGGTTAGGGTTAGACTTTGGAGAGGGGATGGTTAAGATTAGGCTGTGGGACAGGGGTGGCTAGGATTAGGCTTATGGGATGGTTAGGGTGAGGAACACAGTACGTGTTGCCACTGGAATCTTCAAAGATGCACCTCACATGGGAGCATTGGGCCTGATTCACACTTAAGAATTTTTGTGTTTTTAGGTGGGTATTTTTACGAAGGTATATACTACGCATGCGTAGTAACTTTTATACGCTATTTACACTGGACTTGGGAACGCAAATGCCATGATTCAACAGTACGTACCTAAAGTCTCTAGGTTTGCGGTAACTTACACCGAAAGGGGCGTGCCATGAATAATTAACACGGCAGATACGAAGATTGGGTGGAGGGAGGCATTTAAATGACCAAAAGTAGGCGCGGTTATGCGGACACGTTTGTAGTTAGAGGCCCTACGCACATAAATGCGAACCTACAGTTAAGGGAGCCCTATGGCACTTGTAAGTGTCTTAAGAACCTGGAAACTGGGGTCGTGCCGCGGGAGTTGCCTTGTTACTAGTTGCTTATATTTAAGAACGCGTTCTTAAGTGTGAGTCAGGTCCATTGTTGTTTTGTTGGGAACTGCCGGCAAATAACTGCAGTCATCACATCATTGCCAGAAACTAATCTGTCACAATACAAATCATCATAGCAATGAACTACACCCCTAACTTTGATCTGTAAGATAGTAAAGATGTCAGAAATAGCAGCAAGATGGAACTCCAGATCCAGAAAAAAACAACAATTTATATACTACTTTAATACACTTAAAAAATAAAGACGAAAGTTTGGAATCATTTCAACTTTTACATTTTCATAAATAAAAAAAAAACACCTATGATACATTTTATCAAATTAGTTACAGTTTGACACATAAATGCACTTATCATTTTTCTTTTGAAAGTATAAATTATGCTTGTATATTTACTGTAAAAATTCTGTTCAAATGAAGGGGTATAAAAAAAACATCAGTATCTGAAGTTAGCAAAGTGAAAAATGTATTATAGAGATAATAAAATTGTATTATTCAGGAGTTGCTATAGAAACTGATAAGGGAAATTTAAACTAGAATAGTTAAACCAATATTCATGAGAATGCAGTCTATCATCCTCCAAGGAACTGGTGACATCTGTGAGGCATACAGAATGATTTTATATAGATCCCGGTCTGATTGGAAATGGGTGCTGTTTCAAAATAGGGCCATTAGTTTTAGTAAGTATAAGTCCTATTAGCTATTAGAGAGAGGAAAAGAGGGGTATATGGGGACATCGCTGGAAAACTTACTCCTAACGCCAGTCTGAGCTGGCGTTAGTTTTGCGTCGGGTGCAGAGTGTAAAACTCCGCTCTGCCATTTTGAAAATATTAAAAACGTCATTTTAATGTGATAGTGCCAGTTTTCGCATCAAAACTGGCACTATGGCTTTAAAATGAGCTTTGTAAATAGACTCCTATGTGTTGTTTAGTGCGGCATGGCAAGACTTGCAAATCATGAACAATGGGCCTGATCCAGACCTACGTTCGTGTGCGTAGCTTATTTACGCCCAGCGTACCTACGATGCACAGCAATAGAAACTCCCCTTGGTCGTACTAAGTTTTGCTTTCTTATGCCCAGCAAACCCTACTCTGGGCGTCCGTATGCTCATTGCGTAGTTACGACACTTAGCACGCCCATACTGTACAATTTAAATGACTCACTCTGCCCTCGGTGCGTATTTACGGATTTCGTAAGGCAGGCAGGCACTTTCAATCGTTAGTACGAACCTAATACGCTCACGGCTCATATGCTCAGAATTTCTCAGAGTAAAATCTGTTCTGCACATATGCAGTAAGTACAAAAAGCCGTTTTTACACTTATGATCGCCGTAAAAACGCAAAAGAGCGTAGGTCTGAATGTATATATATCAGAGGTTTTTGTTATAAATATAACATAAAAACACAGACTTTTTTTGCATGTGTGGAAAAGTTAATTAGTGACTTGTCAAAAGAGACAAATTAGAATTTCTGATTCGCCTCTTGAAGAGTACGTAGGAGCACAAGTTTACTGGCCTCGCCACCTGACAACACCTGTCTTGCACAGAGCTTGTTACTGTCATGTCACAGCAGAGAATAGATTGTCGCTGTCCCACACAGATACTGTACTACCTTCCCAGACACATTCAGCTTCTTCAACAGTTTCTTTGCTCCTGAAAGAAGAGAAAGTTTGTTTTTCTTTTACATTCAAAATAGGAGAATTGGGAGACAACAAATATTCCCATTGACCAAAACCAATCTGCCATCCATTATTAACAAGGATTAGAACGTTGTATAAATGTCACTTAACACTAGATAAGCAGACCCAGCTGCTCTATCAGAAATGAGATACTCGAAAGAAGAAGGTTATAGCTCTGTGGGCGTCCCTGCCTAGAATCTTGCCTTTTAGAAGTAAAGACAGCCGAAAAATGATTTTTGTCTGTCTGTCTTTCAAATAGGCAGCCTTTTGTGATTTTTTTTTTTTATTAAATACTTACCCATTCATTTTCAGAAGCGACGTCCACTGGACCCCACAGTAGAGGTGACTATCCTCTCCAGGGACTTTTAGGGTTAGGCTAGGTGAAGGGAGTGTTAGGTTTAGGGTCATAAAAAGGGAGTCTTAGGGTTAGGCTGCAGGGAGGGGAGTCTTAGGATTAGACTGCGGGGAAGGGAGGGTCAGGGTCAGGCTGACAAGCGTCTCTCCTTCCTCTCCATTCCCGTCAAACCATGTGCACTGGTAAGACTGTTCCATTCATTACAGGGCCAGCAAGGGCTCCCTAGGGGGTGAAGCACTGCCGTGAGGCGGGTTTTTTATTTTTTTTATTGTTTTGTACGTTTTGGAGAGGAATTATTGACGCTTCTATAGGAATATTATTGAGAGTTATGGCTATATAATTTTGCATGATTATTTCCTAATAATGTTGGACATGCAGCCAATCATAATGTTTTTTTGTGTGATAGTCCTGCTTACTATTATTTTTTGCCATTGGTCTTCTTTTTTCGTGGTAATTATTTCCACATTCAGTATTGCAGCTGATCCATTATATTATAATTATTGTTGATATTTCGCAAGCTTTTTTAAACCACCTTATGATTAATTACAATTAGTTATTACTTTTTAACATGACTAAAAGTTATATTTTAAGTTGCTAGATGTGCATTCTAGATGCGGTTCTTTTCTCTTTTTCCCAAATTGTTCTCCTTTGATAACAGTTTGGGATTAGTATAAAAGTCTTTGAAAGATGTAACTGCTTTTTTATTTAGTTACACTTCAATGAATTCAGACTTCCGCTGAATGCTGGATTCCATGGGAATCAGCCGTCTCCCATGCAGGCAGTGGACGGGAGGCCACTCCCCTTAACATTTGGCCTTACCATTAAAGGACCCTCCCGTGACTTTCCTGATTCATTTAAAATAGGCACAGATCGTAAGCCAGGATAGGTTGCTTAGTATCCCATCACTGTAAAATTTAAAACCATCTTTGCTTCCAGTGACACTAACAACTGCCCCATTGGAGCAATGAATCCAGTTCCCTCCGCATCACAGGCCAGCTGTATCTGCGAGACCAAATAAATGTAAAGTGCAGGTCGCCAAGCACAGCTCCGATGCCTGTGAGATTAATGAAACTACTGTTTTGCCAATCTCAAAGGGACTGTATATGCCGACAACTGTAAATGTCCCGTGTGGAGCCTGCTGTAACCTGTTTGTTTGGCCTTTTGCAAGTACGTGTAATTTTGTTAATGTACACATTGATGTAGAAAAAAATCCAGGTTCATTGTAACAGAACAAACTGTGTTTCAGTCTGAAGGGTTCCAATGCAGTTGTTTTGGTTCTCTTTCATGCACATAAAATAATAAGCAGTCTTAGTTTTTGGGCGCACTTGAATATGATATATCGTATATTTTAGGTTTGCTCTTGCATATTACAAAAAAGTGATTATTTCACAAAATCCCTGTCAGTTTGGATAGCTCATCATAAACAGTGTGCCACTTAATGCAGTGAGAAACCTTTTTTTTGCAGGAATCCTATATAATCCTCTTTATGCATGTTTCTATTTTTCTTGTCACTTAACATAAAGGGCTGTATTCACACCTAAGAGTGAGTTAGGTGCGGACAGATCTGCAGCTAACTCACCCATCCTGCCCCTAACCCACCCCCCATTTTTAGGTACCTTATGGCACTTACGAGTGCCATAGGGCTACCTTATCTTACCGTGCGGAGTTTCCTTCTTAAGAAGGAAACTACGCACTGACAATGCCTCCCCCCGCCCTCCCCGGCTAATCTAAATCCCTCCCACTTCTACCTAATCACTCCCTGAGACGGCATTACCCCACCTCTTTCTAACTAATACCCCGTTCAGACTACCAGCTAAAAGCCGGGGTTTTCATGAAATAGCCGGGTTTCATGAAAACTCCGGCTTTTTCTGGCAATCTGAACGCGAACCCCGGCTCTCTGTAGCCGGGTCTTAGACCTGGCTAAAAAGAAAGGGTTTGCGGAGAAAGCCGGGTCCCGCAGCTCCACTACACAGCGGTGACCAGGGAAATCCTGGGTCACCGCTGTCAGTGTGAACGGGCAGCCCGGCGTGTCCCTGCAAAAACGTGGTATAAAATACCTCTTTAAAGACAACACAGAGGCAATCTACATACCTAACCGGTACATAGATTGCGGAAATGACAGACTACGCATGGGTAATAGGTCATTTTGTAAATATACACACCTAAGAAGCAGAAGCTCCTTAGGTTTGAATATGGCCCAAAGTTATGGAACTCGTTCTATGCCATATTGTCATTGCTTTCCAAGTAAACATCCATTGTAATTTCGATTATTTGTTATTATGCAATTTTATGCATTAGAAATAACTGATGCTAGTGTTTTTCTACCTATTCTGTTCTATAATGATTTTTATATTTATATGTTTTTTCTGTATTCATATGCATTAGAAACTATACTGCTAGTAAGTTGCCAGTGGTGGTATGCTGTATATGTTATTACAATTATTATGGACTGTGGTAGCTTCTTCACTTTTCACGGGCCCGGGCAGAGGCTGTTGAGGGGCTGGCCATTTTCCTGCGCAGGGTGCTGCTCAGTGACAACCCACACCCGGGCAGGGGTGTGGATTGTCACTGAGAATGGCCCTTTTTCAAAAGGCAGGGTGCTGCTCAGTGACAACCCACACCCGGGCAGGGGTGTGGATTGTCACTGAGAATGGCCCTTTTTCAAAAGGCCAATCAGTCGATCCCAAAGAGGAAAATCAATCGATCAATCCCCGGAATGCAGTACTCTGAATGGTAAGTATTAAATCTAACCCCAACTCTTTCTCTAATCCTTACCCTAACCCTCCGCTTCCATGACCCTAACCATAACCCTCCGTTCCCTGCAGCCTAACCCTAAGACTCCCTTCCCTGCAGCGTAACCCTTATACTCCCTTTCCCATAGCCTAACCCTAAAAGTCCCCGGAGAGTGTATTCACCTCTCCAGTGGGGTCTGCGGCAGGCGGTGGGCACCGGTGGCAGCTGCTTTCAAAAATAAATGGGTAAGTATGCTTACCCATTCTAAAAAAAAAGGAAAATGCTGCCTTTTCAAAATACAGACAGCCAAAAATCAGTTTTTGGCTGTACTAAAAGACAGTATTTGCGGGGACTCCCAACACCTGGGCAGCAACTATTCTACCCCCAGCCCATGAATAGTAATGACACAACAAAGTGGAAGCTACAGCGCATGTGTATAACGGTGAGGAGCAGAATGGCTTTTACTGATATAGATTTTCCTGGTACTGGGACAATGCTTGGAAGAAGTAAATAAAAGTGAGAAGAGTAGAATTAGATACATAGTTCAATAGCCTTATGCCAGCCTCATTCATACTGGAATTATTTAGATACTAAACATTGGAGCTAGATTCTTAGTGACTCATTTAATTCCTTTGAGGCACAGTGGTGTACTTGTAGATAGCAAATGAACACATTACTTTACACTTACTTCTAGCATGGGGAGGGAGATGTCAGTGGTTATTAAATGCATTATTTCTGAAGTTATATACAGCAAGGACAACTGTCAGTGAGAAAATACATCTCAAGACACACTGAAGGGACGCTCTCAACATAATCAGAGTCTATGAATGATTCTGGCATATACAAAAGGCACTGATTACAGAGCTAATCACCTCGGTGACATTTAAAATGCTGTAAGATAGATTTTTCAAGTAAAAGTCTCTGATTTTGAATATAGAATAGATATTTTATAGATATATATAAAACATATTTGATATAACAGTGTCTTTAATAGAAAATTTTAAAAATACTATAAATCTTGTAATTTTGAAACACAGTGCATGACCCTTTCCATTAGGGACTGTTACATTATGTTGGCATGTTATATGCTGTCTCGCCCCAAGGGGCAATCTTGGACTATTGTGTGTCTCCAGATCATGGACATTATCCTGACCAGGCCCTAGGGGCTTCTGTTGGACTCTTTCATGATTAGTTAATTATCTAGCACCTGGTCAGCCTGCTGATAGAGGACTTCCTTTCTCTGTGCATGCTGCTTTGGCCGGGTACGAGCGGCCGTAAGATGGTGATTGTTAGCTACTGCGCATGCATAGTAACTATTGCATAGTAACTATGTTCGTAATCTACGTATCGTTTTGGTACGCAGATTGCGTATATGTGGTCTTTAAGACCGCATATACGCAATCTATATTCAAAGTAACCACATTGTTCCTTGTGAACCAGCTGCCTGTTGTGAGTTTCCTGATCTCCAGCTTCTTCCTCCATATATTCCCAGCTGACGTTATGTACTTGTATTTGGTATTACCCCTATTTGCTTGTTCATCTGTTTCTCTGTATTCCATGTATTCATTTTCTCTTGTGTTTTAATGTACACCATTATTTATTCCTGTCTTGTTCTCCATTATCTTCTGTTACCCCTGCTTTTTATATATTTGTATTTATCCAGTTGCCTTTGTTAGCCCTGTGTATTGTATTGTTCTTATCCTGTTGATATCTGGATGCTCAGTGTTATAGCCTTCTGTGCATTTTGTTTAGTTTGGTGTTTATGTTTCCAAATTATACCCAGCTCACTAGTCTCCATTAATTGTGTGTTGAAGAGAGTGGGTGGGTAGCACTAACAATATCAGGGATCGGAATGCGGTGCCAAGCTGCTGGTCCCTTAGGAGGTCTGACCCCAATACGTCAGAGATAATTGTAGGACAAGTGAGAGGAATAAGGGACGGATAGCGCTAAGGCTAGGGGTAGTGGGTGGAGTGTAGGTGTGATGGGTGATAATAGTGCTGGTGTATAGATACAGGGGGGGTGAGTCTGACCCCGTCAGAGATAATTGTAGGACAAGTGAGAGGAATAAGGGACGGATAGCGCTAAGGCTAGGGGTAGTGGGTGGAGTGTAGGTGTGATGGGTGATAATAGTGCTGGTGTATAGTATAGAGGGTAGGTGGGCGGGTATGTTAGAAGTTCGCATATATTGGATAACTGAGAGTGCAGGTATCCAGTATATCGTGGAGTAGTCCTTAGTCCGAATTTGGCGGTTGCAGGGAGGTCCTAGTTGGTAGAGCCAAGATGTGGTAGACAAGAGGAGAGGAAGGCAGACACCTAGTGTAGCATTGTTATGGCATGCAGAAAAAATCAACTGAAGTGCACTCACCCTTACTGTGTCTTGCTGAAATGCATGTAAGGGTTTTACTTGTGGCGGCTGGGTGCAGTGGACCTGTGCTGTGTCCTCAGGGTTTCTGTGTAGTCCTCAGGTTTCTTCTAGGTGCTTAAAAGGGCGTCCGTCTGGAGGTTAGGGGAGAGAAAGAGGAAGAAGGGGGGGGCTCCTGGTGCATTATCTCCGCTGTGCGGGGGACAGGAGAGGGAGTAACACTCACCAGATGCCTATCTTGTGTGGGGGCATAACAAGAAGGCGCTGTATGTGCGGTCAATGAAGAGGGTGTCCGTGGGTTGTACCAGGTCCCTGGATGCTGCCTGCGCGTGGCGTCGGTCTCCGCGCGCCTTCTGATGACGTGGTGGCGTGGTAGCAGCGGCGTCCACGTGGTACTTGTTCCAGGAAGCAGTGCTGGCGTCTGGGGGTTGTTCTTTTGTTTCTTCCGCCCGCTGTGCGGGTTGGTGTGTAATAAAGCTGGCCGGACAAGCAGTGTGCTATTCAAGTGGATTTATTATGCAGTGAAACAATATACTGTGCAAACCAACGCGTTTCGTCACTCTATGGTGACTTTTTCAAGGATGTGATGGCGATGTGGTGGGGGTGTATAAGTACCAAATTGGGGGGCAGAATAAGGATGTGGTGGGCGGGATATTGGTGATTGGCAGAGGTACCTGGGCGGGTATATGCTGGCGGATTGATGAAAGGATTGTGCGAGGGAGCGGGGGGGGGGGCCCGCGGCATTCATGGGGGATGGGCTGAGCTGGATTAC
>WWET01000325.1:731408-766764 GCA_011038615.1 Limnodynastes dumerilii
CTATACCAATCCATACTTCTGTACTTTGGAAATTTACATACACTTAAGACTTGTGATTACATGTGGGTGTGTCTCTCTTTACAGTGTACAGTATTGGCGTGCCCTCTCAATGTTCTGAAGTAAGGAACTTTAAGGGATAGTCTTGGCTTTTGGAGCCCTTGTATTAGCAGTCTTTAAGTGTAATGTTTAGGTGACCTTAAGTCAACATCACATTCTCTCCCAGCTGCTATTAGGAGGCTAGGAGAGAGGCACACAGACAGACATGTTAGACTCTGCAAGTCTCTATGACTGAAATGCTGTCAACATTTGAGTCATATAGACTCATCAGTAATTAGCCGCTCAGCAGTAATTAGTTTACTAATTAATGTTGCTCAGGGATCTTATTGCAGTTGAATCACAGATTAATCCAATCTCTGGATCCATGCCCATAAAACTTTAATATATTATTTAATATAATTCCCTTCTGACTTAGAAAGTCATGCCAAAACAATAATACACAAACATTTCCATCTCTCTATTGTTCATGGATGATTACTGATCTTTTTCACAGCAACCATAACGAACTCTCTCCAACATTTATGCTGAGAATTTTATCAATTCTGCTAACCTTCTTATGTTCAAGTTGTTCTGTAATTAAATATAAATATTTAAATAGGAACATTTTGGTTTCCAGTGAAGAACGCTCATGAATTATTCTAGATTTTAAAAACAATAAAACATCTGTTACCAGTTTCTTTAACATGTGATTATGAGATAGCTCAATTAATAGGACAAAATCACAGGGGATGATGTGACTTCCTTAATTAGCCAACTTGTCACAAAGTTGCTTAGTTACCTATATTCTTTTTATGAGGTTAAGTGAGAACACATTCACTTGTTATGTTTAAATACAGTTGCTAGGATTGAAGTAATTCCCTTCTGTAATGTGAAGAAAAACATGAATATTATAAAGACTTAAAGTCTTAGGCCGGATTCACAACCACATCATTTTTCACATACGTGCCTAAATTTATGATTCTAGCTACTATGCATGCGTAGTAACTATTTTACACAACCTACGTAGCGTTTTGTTACTTAGATTGAATACATGCGGTCTTTAAAGAGAAGGGAACTTGACACTTAGTTGCGCATTTTTGAAAATCCGCTCGTACTTATTTTTACTTGTTATCTGTGGATAAGGCCAATGAACCGAATCACGTCAATTAACAGAATCCTCATTACCAGGGCCGGCGTGATCTGCTCCACAGGATAATGCAGTGCCTCCAGGCGAAATGCTGGATAGGCGCTCGTCCCCCCGCTCACTGCTCCGCAGCACTAAGATGGACGCCACTGTAAAATAATGTAAGGTGCTCACATCACTCTGATGAGAGCGCCTTGCAGAGCCTAACAGCAGCGTCCATTCACTTCTGCTCTGCCTGTGTGACAGGCAGATGCAGAGTGCAGTAGCGCCTCCCTCACACTTAATGACGGATTAGTCACGGAATGGTCACATTACATCGTCATTCAAATCAGAGCCCACCGCAGAGGAGAGACAGCACCCGGAAGAAGAGAAGACTTCAAAGGTAAGTAATTGTATAGGACGTAAACGGGGAATACTGGGTGCTAGAGAGACATGATGGGGATGCTGGGTGCTGGAGAAACATTATGAGGGACACTGGGTTCTGGATACACATGATAAGGGATGCTTGATACACATTATGGGGATACTGGGTGCTAGTTACACATAATGGGGGATGCTGTGTGCTGGATACACATGATGGGGATACTGGGTGCTGGAGAGACATGATGGGGGATGCTGGGTGCTGGAGAGACATGATGGGGGATGCTGAGTGCTGGATACACATGATGGAAATACTGGGTGCTGGATACACATGATAGGGATACCGAGTATTGGAAACACATGATGAGGATACTGGGTGCTGGATACACATGATGAGGATACTGGGTGCTGGATACACATGATGGGGGATGCTGGGTGCTGGATACACATGATGGGAATACTGGGTGCTGGATACACATGATGGAGGATACTGGTTGCTTTATACACATAATGGGGGATACTGGGTGCTGGAGAGACATGATGAGGGATGCTGGGTGCTGGATACACATGGTGAGGGATGCTGGGTGCTGGATACACATGGTGGGGGACGGTGAGTGCTGGATACACATGGTGGGGGACGCTGGGTGCTGGATACACATAATGGGGGATACTGGGTGCTGGATACACATGATGGAGGATACTGGTTGCTGGATACACATGGTGGGGGACGCTGGGTGCTGGATACACATGGTGGGGGACGCTGGGTGCTGGATACACATGGTGGGGGGCGCTGGGTGCTGGATGCACATGGTGGGGGATGCTGGGTACACATGATGGGAATACTCGGTGCTGGAGTGACAGGATGGGAGATGTATATCTATGTATAGCGGAGACTAGGACATTGTATTATATAGTGGTGACTATGATTTGCTTTGTTTTATTGTGGTTACAATTGTGTTGTATGATAACGCTTACTATAATCTAGGATGGTCACTAGTGTCAAATTGTTAAACAGAAAGGCACAAAATTAAAGTTTGCAGGGGGTTGCTGAATACCCTAGCTCCGGCCCTACTCATTACAATAATCACTCCTCTCACACAAACTCTCTTTCGATAGCCGGTCCTACCTGTAGTTTTCTGACTCATGCAAACATGAAATGGCAGTAGCTCAGAAATCTGGATCGCTATACAGTGCGTTGGCACATCTATACTGCACTCATACCTAATGTGACCATTTATTTTTTTCCTCAAAATGGGACATCTATTATTTTTTAGGTAATAGTATGCGTATTCAAGAAAACGCATATTTTATCATAGTTTTCATTTATTAATGAAAAGAACAGTGCCCAGCTCCCAATAGTATTCCTCTTACTTACCTTTGCTGTGTCCCTCGCTCCTTCCCCTGCGCTGCTTCGTCCGCCACCGAATGCCAAAACCCTGCGAGATCCGACACGTAATTTGGAAGTTTTTCTTCTGTGACGTCATCCGAAGCGCGCTCGGAGATCCGAGCTGTGCTCAGATCCCCAAATTCGGATGAGTTTCGTTCTCTGAGAACAGAGCCCTGCTATCTATCTGAAAACGGGCCATTTCGGCGTCCCGATGCTGTGCTTGGGAACAACGGGATAGGCTACCTTCAAAACGGGACATATGATTACATTACTTTACCAAGTCACACACATTTGTGAACAAAACCCGACCCCTGTGTCAGAAGCTGCCAGAGGTGTCATTTTATTTAAATCTAGAGATGCCCAAATGTGTTCACATTAAACCCTGTTCCCTGCAGGCATCTATGGCATCCCAGAGGGAAGCCATAGATGCCTGCAGGGGGCGGGGTTTAAAGATGCAATTTACTCAAATTGCGTCATTAAGCCCTACCCCCTGACTACCAATTACCCCCTTTTACCCCCTTTTTTATGTTAACTTGGTTTTCCTGAAAGCACGAGCTTTAAGTTCTCTGCGGGAGATTTGCCAGCTCTCCCGGGATACCGAGAGAACTGCCCGAATTTTACGAATCTCCCAGGTATTCTGGGAGAGTCGGCAACCATGGTGGAGATGCTATTGAAATGAAATGTACACATAAACTCTGATGGACCATTCCCTGAATCTACAAGTCTACAATGGCTAATGCACCATCCCATATGTTTAAAGAAAAGTGAATGCAATGGTATCAACATCGTTTGTGGACGGAGTGTTGTCGGCCCAACTGAGGGTTAAAGCTTATCAGGGCACATATTTTGTCACAAAGTTCCGGGCGTCAGTTTCTACTCTGAAGATCTCACTTTTGATGGATAAGATTCTGACAAAAAATGGCAACCAAGGTACTTTTTTCAGTTTTAAATCGAACAGCACCATTGCCATGACTGCTGTATTTTCGAATATTGCAAAGGTGACATGTTTTTGACAGCCTAACCCTAACCAACAGCCTAACACTAGTCCTAACCCTATATTTGCGGAGAGTAACATTCGGCATTGAGAATGGATAACCTGTCGAAACTGGAACTTTTTACATTAAACCTGCACCATAATAAAATTTTTCTACTTTTAATTCCTGTTTGTTTTGAATTAGCTGCTTTTCAGCTGTCAACGGTATCTCTGTCTAAATAGCTATTGCCAAACTGGCAACTATTTCACCGAAGCCCTATTTGTATATGTGAATGTTTTACTATTTTTCACTTATAGGCCCTGAATCAGATGTGAATTGGAGGGTTAGGCTTCAGTGGATGGAGGGTTAGGGTTAGGGCTGAAGAAGGGGAAAGTTAGGTTTAGGCTGTGGGAAAGGGAGGGTTAGGGTTAAGGATAGGGTTAGATAACTTACCTTTCAGTGATGGAGTCTAAACGTAGTCTGATAGTCTATTAAAATAAAGACCATCGTAATGGCGAACCACGCTCATCTGAAAATACGCCTTTTTGCTGGGGAAAGGTGTCTGTGAAAGGGTGTTGTGCCTGTACTATTTGCCGATTTGCGATAAATCGCTTTCTGGCAAACTAGCTACGACTGCAGGAATTTTTTTTTCCGGGTCCAATTAAGACATTGCGGACATTATGAACAATCAGTATCTGATTGCTTCAATGACGACAGGTAACATTTTGCCCTAACCCTAACCCTAACCTTATCCTAATCCTCACTCTAACATTCTTTTATCCTAACCCTCCTCTTCTATCATCCTAACTCTAACCTTCCCCTTCTATTAGAAGGCAAGGTTAGGGCTAGGCTAATAGAAGGGGAGGGTTAGAGTTAGGTTGATAGAAGGGTTAGGGTTAGACTGGTAGAAGGTGAGGGTTAGGGCTAGGCTAATAGAAGGGAAGGGTTAGATTTAGGTTGATAGAAAGGGAGGGTTAGGGTTGGACTGATAGAAGGCAAGGGTTAGGGCTAGGCTGTCAGTCTAACCCTCCCTTTCTATCAACCTATATCTAACCTTCCCCTTCTATTATCCTAGCCCTAACCCTTGCCTTCTATCAGTCTAACCCTCCCTTTCTATCAACCTAACTCTAACCCTCGCCTTCTACCAGTCTAACTCTAACCCTCCCCTTCTATCAGTCTAATCCTAACCCTTCCCTTCTATTAGCTTAACCCTAACCCTCCCCTTCTATCAGCCTAACCCTAACCATTAACTTTTAGTAGATTAACCCTAACCCTTACCTTCTTCATACAGCCTAACATATCCTTCCCCAGCTCGCTGCAGCCTGTCCCTGCAGCCTACCACTAACCGTTTGGTAACGGGTAGTTATTCAATATAGACCCATTAGCTATTGTTCCTGTTTCCAATCAGTATTTTGTCCATTTGGACCAGCAGCTGCATATGTGAAAGTAGCTACATTGTGCCTGGCTATACTGTGTATCTATGCAACCTGTCATTCTTGTCTCAGGATTCAGATCTACAATTGTGTGAATGTGGGAAAAGCATAGAATCCTCCCGTTGTTTTAGTTCAGCTTTCCAACACGCACAATGTGTTAGATTTGCCGTTCAGGTCTTGATCATGCATGGAGCATTATACCCTTGCTAAGAGTACAAGACTGAAATATGATCATGATTTATCCACAAATGCGGTATATGGTTTTATTTTAGTTCCTGATGGTAATATGAGCACAGTATAAATGACTAACAGGACACAGAGCAGAGGGAATATGCGTTGCTTTCTGGCAGTAGCTGACTGTAAACACAAATTACATCGATTCTGTTTCCTTTCCTCCTACACATCCCGATGTTTTCAAATGAAATACCGAACACACACACACACAGTACAAAAGGCAGTCATTATGTGTGCTTGAGAGAACACAATATAAACATTGTATCAGTTTTACTGGTGCACACAGTGAGAAATATCAGACAAAAATCACTTAACAGTGAAAAAACCTAATTTCTCCCAGCGTCCAATCAGGATCAGTCTTCTTCAATACTTGGACTTACTGAAGCACAGAAGAATTTGATAGCTTTTCGCATGCCCCTTCTCTTGCATCCTCTTATGTAGCCAGCAGTTGAAATAAATATGTCTCTTCTTAGACATTTTATGTAAGCTTCTAGAAATGCTCATTCAGGGGGCTATTAAGTAAGAGCTATTTAATGGCTTTGCAAATAATTTCGCAGCCGGCACAAAGCTAAAATAACAAATTAAACGCTTCAGTGCAGGTCTGCTTTCTGAACTGCTGTCATCGAATCTGCACTTGAAAACGGCAATGGATTTTGACTTACAAGAGAGAATGAATGGATATTTCCGTCAGACTGCAAAGTACAGCCTAAATACTCTAATATTAAAGTTAATCAAGGTCTTAAACAAAGGCAGAGGGAAAGGAGAAGCATCTATCAATGAACACATAGGGCCAGATTTACTAGACTGCGGGTTTGGAAAAGTGGAGATGTTGCCCATATCAACCAATCAGATTCTAGCTGACATTCTCTATTATGTAAAAAGAAAGTGAGAGCTAGAATCTTATTGGTTGCTATGAGCAACATCTCCACTTTTCCAAACCCACAGCTTAGTAGATCTGGCCCATAGTGAACGGTTCCTTGAATGAAGCTGATGTGAAAATTCAACCGGCTTTATTGAATGGAGACATGAGGATTTGTGATCTATTTAATCTACAGCACGTGTAAGATCCTATGCTGCTGATTCCTAGAATGAATCGTTGCTTTGACAATTTCAGTTTCAAAAGATTGTACCCTTGTAAATGTTTCAATGTTTTTATGATCTGACCATTAGTCCCAATGAAGGGCCAGATTTACAGATTCAAATGAAGGTCCATAAATGTCATGATTTACAAGGATTTAATGATCCTACCAGTTCTACGATCCAGGGTAATGTTTGATCCGGCGCAAGCGCAGATTGGCTTTTTAGCCGATCTTACGCTAACGCCCGCCATAGCTAGTACGGCGGGCGTAGTTCTGGATCAGGGCATTAGTGACCACTAACTATCATTGTTAATAAGTTCAAAATAGATGCAAATTCACTACTTTTTATTACTTTCCTCCAGGAGATCTCGGAGGGAATAAATAGATTCCGGTATGGGGGCGGGGCTTAATGACGTGACATCATCTAGTCCCGCCCTTCCCTAGTAATTCTATGGAATAGTGATTGCCAGGGGGTCAGGACTTGCGGGAGTCTCCCAGATATTCTGGGAGATTCAGCAACCCTGCTCTACAGTGGAAACTAATACAATAGTAAACATAGCTTTTGGAAACCCCAACAACACAGTATACTAGATGAGGCCATACCAATGACCCAGGAGTTTAGAAGGTAACAATATGTACCACAAAAATAGTTTTAGGGGCTGATTCAGAGCTGCATTCCAATGCTGACAGAGGGTATAAATAGGACCCAGTGTCAGTATATCTGTCATTAGTGGCGGGATATCCTGGCAGCAGGATGTGTGTTGGCGTATGTACTAGGGATTTATTATTTTGCCAAGCCACTGCCCAAGGATTAAAAGTTTGGAAGATGGGATCCTTTACAGATGAAGCAGCTAAGTATGATTTTATGTATTTTTTAATTTGTTTTTACTGTAGTTGTCACGACCCTGACCTCACCTGAGGCTTTCGTGACTTATCTGGGGCTCAAGGGGTTAATCAAAACAGCCACCTGGTCTGTTCTACAATGACTAATACCCCTTCTCCCACCCCAAATATGACTTATTACTAATGAACTGCCACCACCAAGACTATTCATAGGTAGTCTTAGGTTCTCCTTCACCCAAATCAAACACAGTTATGCTTTATCAGAATTATCATCAACTCAGAATGACCTCTTCTGTTACCATTCAGTAGCGTTTAATAACCGGGCTGGTCTGACATGTGAATCCGTAAGAACACAGAGACATGAACTTATTAATTGATATTTAATATGATCATAATCACAATGGTTAGTTACAGAGAATAACAAAATGGACATACAATATGCAAAACAGTTTCTTATAAAAATAAAAGAGGAAAACACATAAAGACTTAAGCTGGGCACACACTAGAGCGATTATCGTCACAGTGTGCGATTCTAGATAATTGTTGCAATTTTTCCCACAATTTTACACACAAGGGGCCAGATCCAGAAGAACGCTTGTGAGCGAATTTACGCGTGGCGGAGACGTAAAATCGCCTTTTGGTAACTATGGCGTACCATAGAACATACACTCAGTAACATAGCGAAATTGTGAACGTATAGGCCATTCACGTATGTGTCACGTAAATACTTACATGTGGGCGGCCATTCATGTTTGTGTCACGTAAATACTTACGTGTGGGTGTGCCAATTTTACGCGAGTCCGAAATGAAATGCGTTGGCGGGGGTTTGTATTTAAAGTGTACAGTATGGGCGTGCTTAGCTGCGTAAATACGTGTTGCCCATACGTACGTGTGCGGATCACTGCGGTTACGTTGGCAAAAGTTAAGGTAGGGTTTGAAAAGCTTGACAAAATGCGTACATTAAAGGGGTGTGCCTAGCGGAGTGTATAGAAGGTACGCACACGAAAATACGCTATGTGTATAATAGTATGGCAAACGTAGTTCTGGATCTACCCCAGGAACCTTCCGGGCGGGACAGACCAGAAATCATGGACACCTCTTCCGTTTGAAAGTCCCATGAGGTGAACAACATTATGAATCTATACCACACCTTTTAAAGGCAAAACTGCTCCTCTCCAAGTAGCCCCCACCTTTGTGACAAGTGACAGTTTGGGTCTGGAGAAACTCTTCTTCAGGAATCGGGCTTTTATGACCCTCCCTAATAAACTGATGCATATACGACAGGGCCCTAACCTGACCAGAGCCATAGCTTGTTCTGCCCCACTACATTCAAGGTATTTCAATAAGTTATCACCAGACTCTGGCCAAATAGAGGTCACTCTATACGCTGACATTTGATTGTATCCTGACAGTAGTCCTTTATTTTTTTACTGTACATTATTGCTGGGGAGATTACAGGCCGCAGAGGGCTCTGGATGGGCATGTTGGCGCTTGTGGTTCTCCAAACATGCCTCAGCATGCCCTGGCATCCTTGGGCATGCTGGTGCTTGTAGCAATACAAGCATCAGCATGCCCTGTAGTAGTGCGCTATATTATTTATTTATACCGGTGGGGGGGTGTACTTTACTTAAAAACGAAAAAAAATTAAATTTGTATACATTTAAAAAAAATATATATACACTACTACTATGATCCATGTGTTGGTAGTCAGCAACCCTGGTGTGGAAAACCATTGCCGGCTTTAGAAGTTGTGGGGCACGGATCACACCAGTGAGCCCCACCCCCTATGTGATGTCATCGGTGATGTCATGTGGGTGGGGACCTACCATCTGGCCCATGCGCAGGGAACTTCTTCCCTTATTTAAAGTGAAGCTGAAAAGTTAAAAAACAACTGTTATAATAAATTATATACTGAATAACAGAATTGCTGGTTAGTAGAATGCAAAATGTACAGACCGTGTTGATGTTAGTGGATTCGGCACATCTCTAGTAGAAGCCTTCTATAAAGCATTACTGAAGTGGTAGAAGTTAGGGTGTTCAGCAACGAGCTACAACAGCTGGTTTGTAAGATAAATAATTGAAAGTAAAATACCTTTCAGGACAGGGAGTCTGGCACTGACATTTATAAATGGTGGAGTTTGAACAAGAGAAAAGTTAGAGGCGGAAAGAGAGAAAATGCTGAGAGAGCTGAGTAACTCAGATGCACTTGGAAGTGGAATTTCTGATGCTTTCATGAAATGTGTCAGAATGTACTTTTGATGTTGAACGTCTAGCTCTTACTAAATGGATTGTTATAAGAAGATCAGTGGCAGTATTTATATCAGAATTTTAACTCCATCTTCAGATGGGGTTCTTTTTAACACAAAACTTGGTTTTTATATCTACAAGGTCCAGGATCTAATGTTTGTGAGTTAAAGTTGAATTGGCAACTTTATTCCAAATATTGGCATATGACACTAGAATCTTCCTGTGTCACAGGACATCACACAGCATCACATGATATCACACAGCATCACATGATATGACATGACATCAGCCATGTGATGTTGAGGACCCTACTTGTTCTACTGCATAATTATCAGGCTCAGAGGCCCATCATTGTATTAATTGGACCTAACTTTACCGCAAACTTTTGCACAAATCTAATTTAGACCCAAAGGACCAGATCCAGATCCAGTACCATTACGGTCGGAGCTCTGACCTTTGCGGTAGTGAAGGTCTGATGCTAGAGCTCCATTGTATGCCATGCAAGGAGAAGCCACACCCCTTGCTTGTAAAGATTTTCTGTCAGGTGACCCCTACCTTATGTGTCCCTGTGTAAAATGGGGACGGTGCGGAAGTTACTATAGTATTGCACTTATTTTACCATGGTTTGTCTTAAATGGTCAAATTTTAATCCTGGATACGCACGGAGACCAGGGCCTAAATTTACTAAACTCTCCCTTGCCACTCCCCTTTCTTGTGCGCAGTTCTGGACACATATATGTATCCTATGGGGGTCCTTGGTTCTGAAATGACTCTGGAACCTTTGTATCATTTATAGCTCTAGTTAAGCTCCGATACCTTTTTTTCAGTAAAAAATAGAAAAAAAGAAGGACTGACAATGATAATAACAGAGGTAGCTTACGTATGTTGTTTCAAGAATTGAGCTACTACGCGTAGATTATTTATGTTATCTACGTCTTTAGACCGCGTTTACGCAATCTACGTAAAGAATTGGTTCGTAGATAGCGTAAATAAGCTCCTACGCATGTGTAGTAGCTCAATTCTTTAAAAAAAACACAAAACACTTACAGGCAAGAATGTTCAACAATCTTAAATAAGTCCACAGAATAGCACACCAAGATTAATAACAATTCAGCATATGGACACTATCTGGAATATAAACCCATTAGCAGGTCAGGGGAGGCAGACTGCAGACATGCACCTACTGTTCTTATCTAGTAAAGGGCTCGGCAGGTTCAGACTATATTCAGTATCATGATGAAACCAGAACCATAAATCTAGTAAAAAAAAAGGGACAGTCATTTCTTCAAAGCAAACATTCTACTCAGGAAATTCAGAATATAAAGTATTGTTGCTATTCAGTAAATATATAGTAGTTGTGACAAAGGTTATTTATGGTTATTCACCCTCATTCATCTCTTATGCACTGTTTTGCAATAATAAGCATATCCATTTCACTACCCTACTGGGGGAAATCCCTAGGACTTTTCAACAAAGTGCTTGCAGCCTATAGGTGTGGACAAAATTCATCTTAATTTGGCCATACACTAAAGGGATTATTGCTCGCAGCATGAGGTGTCCAATAATTGGGATGATTTTCCCCTTGGGGATATCAGCGCCCCACACCTCTCCTGCTGGGGCCAATAATCCTGACTGAAGAGGGTTGAGCTGCAGAGATTGGCAGGAGGTCTATGCAGCTCATTGTCTGCTCAGGCCTCCTGTTATTCTCTGCACCAGCGAGTTGTGGGCCCAGGTGCAAAAAATATGCTGTGGCCTTGATGATATCCCAGGTAAGCTTCGGCGGTGCGGTGATGACGACTGTGAGCCCTTGTATCCTTATGGGCCCCAGTGCCGTTGCAGCTGTTGCACCTAGTTCCGCCCCTGTTCTGCACTGATTGGCAGCATGGGACTTTGGTCAATCTTGGCATCAAGCATCTTGCATATAGCTAATTCACTGGCTGTGGAAACTCTAGTCAGTAGTGGGCAGTACCACCACCTCCTGGGCGGAGTTACCAGAAAGTATAGCAGACATATAGTCATGGAAGCCCTGTATCTCCTGTACAATGCTGAGCTTTCATTACTGTATTACTGCTGTACAAGTGCGCTGCCAGAAACACGGTCAAATCCCGCAAGTAGCGTGTGTCGTAACGGAGCTTAGGATCAGGTCCAGTATTTCAATCCGGTCCAAGCATTCTTAAAAGATACTGTTTTTTGTCTTTTTTTGCTTTGTTTTGTTTTATTTAGCAGTTTGTTTTGCAAGTGTTTTTCCGCTAAATCAAACAAATCCCCATCATTGGCCCAGATCCAGACACCTGCACGCTTTACGTGCGTGAGGGGGTCCATAGGTGCGCGCATGTAGCAGGAAGTACACACCCCCTGCACTCCCCACTTACAGTAGTAAATCCGGACACTCGCGTGTCCAAATTCCTACCTTAAGTTTTCTGACTAGGTCTGCGGCCCCTGACCCCTCATTTACAAGACCATCGTAAATCTGCCCCTTATGCGTACTTACTGTCGTACATAACTTAGGACCGTATTCACACTAATAAATACGCACGGATTCGCAAATATACGCGTCTAAGTTGCAACACCCATGAGACTCCCCTTGAACTTATGGATTTTTGCAGACTTCCGCCACCACAGGGCAACCTTAACTCTCCAAGCGTATATTTGTGCTTAAGTTGCTTAGGTACGTACATGCTTTTCTAACCACACCCATTTAAATGCCTCCCCCCACCCACTTTCACGTAACTTCCTACTTAGGGATGAATGCCACGCCCCTCCATATGTATCTCACTTAGCATGGATTTGAAGTCCATACCTAATGGATTTCCGTGCCGAAATTCTATGTAGCTTGTGTAAATAAAGTTATTACGCATGCGCAGTTTAAGCGATCCTAAAAATATGCACGGAAAAAGCAACACTTTCTTAAGAGTGAATACGGTCCATAGTCAGTAAGTATGCACGCAGAACATATGCGCATATGTTCCGAGACAGGGGACTTACGCAAATGACTTGCATAAGTCCACTGTCGTACTTAGGTTAGGATCTGGCCATAACGCTAAGGTTAGACTTTATATAAACCCCTGACCATACCCAGCAGCACAGACATATATGCACTGTACAGATCAGATAAAGATCCTCGCTGCACAGGCTCATTGATGTATTGTAGAAGGTGTCACGGTGCATTAAACACAGGATATATTGTTGTTGTCTGCTTTGTTAATAATACAAAAGGCAAATTCATTGCTCGCTTCTAAAAGCTCTGCACCTTAACATGCAAAGTGAGAGAATACAGGAATAAACATCTCAGAGATCGGCTCACAAATGTACAGTCATTACTTACAGTTCTGCTCAATAACCCAATCGCAATTTTGCTTGCTGATTTTTACTATACAGTATTTTTTGTTTAAGCCTTAAAAGGAAACATTTAACTTATATTGAAATATGTACTCAAGGGATTTTATTTTATTATAGTTGAAGACATATCCTCCTGCACACCTCAAGCTATTACAGTGATCCGGTGGGATTTGCAGTGGCAAAATGGGTCTTTTAGAAGTAGAGAAAATGGCTACCCATAGCAACCAATCAGATACTAGCTGACATTCTCTAGTATGTAATAGAAAAGTGAGATCTAGAATCTGATTGGTTGTTATTGGAAACATCTCCACTTCTCCAAACCCGCAGCTTAGTAAATCAGGCTGTGGGGAGGGGAGTCATAGGGTCAGACTGTGGGGAAGAGATTCCTAGGGTAAGGCTGTGGAGAAGGGAGGGTTAGGGTTATGGTAATGGAAGGTGAGGGTTAGGGTAATGGAAGGGGAGGGTTAGAGTAAGGATTAGGATAGGGGTTGGGGTTACATTAATACTCACCATTCGCTGCTGCATCTTTGTTCTTTGGTGGATCGATTACTTCTCCTAGGCGAGGCAGAAGCAATCAACTTTTGAAAAAAGGTCCGTTCTCATTGGCAACCTACACCCACCTGAAACCTCGTCCCAGCTGTAAAATTTAAATGGCCCCCCACCCACCTTAAGGAGCTTAGGCGGTCGGAGGGGATGCACCATTCTAACGGACAGATTTCCAGGCATTTGAGACTTCTGCACCGTAACATCAGCCGTAGAAATTCTACCAAATTCCGCAATCAGCTGAATTCATCTGACACACGGAGGTATGAATTTGGTCCTTGGTGTTTAGCGGCCTATCAAGTTTATTTCTCACTGCACGATATAAATTTGCCTCCCCATGCTCTTCAAAATAGCTTTGACAAGGTATATTTATTCACACCTATTGTTCTGGTCCTCATAGAACCAGGGACCTGATTCACAGTTAAGAAGCTGCTGCTATTTCTGTGTGTGTTTTTAGGAAAGGTTAAACTGCGCATGCATAGTGCTCTTATTTACGCAATCTACATTAGGAACAGGGATCCATTAAGAGCGATTTACAACCCCGCTCCTAATGAGGTAAGTAAGAAGGGGCGTGGCCAGGCCAAATTAAGAAAACAGTTAAGAGTGGGTGGGGGTAGGGGGCATTTAAATGGGGCAGACAGGACACGGTTTGCTAAGTATATGCGTATTTTTGCTAGTTAAGAAGAGACATGTGCACAGAAAGATAAGGCTGTCTATGTCCTTCTTTAGTCAGTTAAGAACAAAAATGAGGGCGTGTCAAGGGAGTTGGATTGCAACTTAGGTGCGTATAATTGTGATTCCGTTCCTTCTTAACTGCAGTTCCTAAACTTGGAGCTACGAGCACAGCGAGTGTAGAGATTTGGACCAAAATTAGACTAAATGACGACTCGAGCCTCTCAATATAACGTAATTAAAACGTTTTCTTTTCCATAACCAATTACTCTTTAACCTCTTCAACCAATCTAATTTAACTGAAAAACCTTCATTGACTTTGTCTTAATACAGAGCTTACAAGACCCTTGTATAATTCCACCAAAACAAATTTGCTCAATCTTTGCTACAAAAATACTTGTTGTTAAGGCGCCTTTATTAAAACAGGAGTTTGATATTAAATCAATAAGAAAAATCAATAAGAGGCTTGCCTGAAAATGTTCTGTTCTAGTTGGAATAATTTATCATTTAAAAGGAAGTACTGAATCTAAAATACAGAACTTGCAATTTAGTACAAGGAAGATTTAATGCAAATGATTCTCTCGTCCTCTCTTCAGAACATTATGTTGTTATAGTAACATATCTGGCATTTGATAAGACTCCTTGCCATTGGTTTATGGAGTTTGTACTTTATCTTTAAAAATAAGATGGGGGATTTGAGGTTTGAAATCATCCATGTACAGTTTAAAACAATGCCAAAGAAAATATGTAATTAAAAAGCAAAAAAAGAATGATATCTTAATGCCACAGAAAATAGGGATAAATTGATATTTTTGTTCAATAAACTACAATATGTGGAACTTGCTTAATGAATTTAAGCAAGGATAGGATAGGATAGGATAGGATAGGAGAAGGTATGAATTTTTAAGGAAAAACTGCCTCTGGGTGCCACTTTAAGAACTTTTTATTGAACCAGTGGCAGGTGTTGGCTACACCTGGGGCCACATATACTAAGCTTCGGGAATGGAAAAGTGAAACCAATCAGATTCAAGCTGACATTTTCTAGTAAGTAACAGGAAAGTGAGAGCTAGAATATGATTGTTTGCTATGGGCAACATCTCTACTTTTGTTTCCCTGCAGCTTAGTAAATCTGGTAGATAGAAAATAGCTGCGCTTAGGAGACCTGATAATATAAGGTAAATTATAAGTGGTTCAGACTTAGAATTTTTTTTTGAGTATTTTATTCTGAAACTAGCACTCTAAAAAAAAGATGCATAAAAAGAATTGTAAACATATAAGTGAATAATAAAACAATTAAAAACACATATGTAAAACATACAACGGCATAAATGAATTGTTTAAATAAAATAAATGAATTGTTGTGGGTAACTTGGGGGATCAGACTGAAGCTTTTTGTTGATGCACACTACTAGATTAATCAAAGTCCGCAGGGATTACCCCCCCTAGATGGTATATGGGGGGCCGAACGGTAGGTAACTATTAACCACTGTGAAAGTTCTTGAGATAGAATTCAAGGATCCCAAATAAACTCAGTTCAAAGATATAAAAAATTAAACCAAATGGTGGCAATGTTGGTTCGGATACGCAAGTGGAAGATGGAATAACGCATTCAGCACGTGTGGAAAATTTGAGATGGTGTAGATAATGAATACACTAGGAGCCTTATTCACTAAGGGCGATATTTTACTGAAAAATCGCATCGCGGCGATTTTCACGCAAATTTTTGATATTTTTGTCCAAATTCACTAACACGCGATATCAATGCAATTTTTTAAAACACAGGCGATGTGCCGCCATGTTTTTAGGGCTTAATCGCGGTGATTTTAATTAAAAATTCACCGCGATTAGCCCTTTAACTAATGGCGACATATCGCGTGTATTAAAAAAATCCGAAGTTCTGCATGTCTGCAATGTGTAGGCATGCTGTAGCCATTGAATTACAAGGATCAGCAAAGGTGATCCTTGTAATTCCTTGTTTACAGCATGGCTACACTTGTAGCCATGCCGAACTGCGTGTACAGTGTGTGTAAAAAAAAAAAAGTCTTAGGTAACACGTTAAGAAAGTGTAAGTTAATGTTGCTGGCTGACTTTTTTGTACCATATGCATTTTGTCTTTGTGTGACCTCATGCTTGTTTGACAATGTGCTTCAATAAAAGAGAAGAATGAAAAATTCTTCTCTTTTCTTGCTTCTGTAAATTTCGTCCGTGCAGGAGATGAAGAAGAAACCTTGTCACCTTGATCGCGACATCTGCAATATAACCTCCCACCAGTAGGGGTCACAGATTCAATTCAGAAGGTGACGAAATTTACAGTAGAGCAGTACTGTTAATTTCAAGGTGACAAGGCTTCTTCTTCATCTCCTGCACGGAAGAAATTTACAGAAGCAAGAAAAGAGAAGAATTTTTCATTCTTCTCTTTTATTGAAGCACATTGTCAAACAAGCATGAGGTCACACAAAGACAAAATGCATATGGTACAAAAAAGTCAGCCAGCAACATTAACTTACACTTTCTTAACGTGTTACCTAAGACTTTTTTTTTTTTACACACACTGTACACGCAGTTCGGCATGGCTACAAGTGTAGCCATGCTGTAAACAAGGAATTACAAGGATCACCTTTGCTGATCCTTGTAATTCAATGGCTACAGCATGCCTACACATTGCAGACATGCAGAACTTCGGATTTTTTTAATACACGCGATATGTCGCCATTAGTTAAAGGGCTAATCGCGGTGAATTTTTAATTAAAATCACCGCGATTAAGCCCTAAAAACATGGCGGTTGAGTCCCAAGAGCATGTTTTTGTTTTTATATAGTAATCATACTGTAAATACCATCATTTTGTAGACATACCTTTAAGTCACACATGTTGGAAAAAAAATGGACCAGAAACACTGTTGAAGCATAACTGAGAGAAAATAATATGTTAAAGTAGCATCATCTGGTGGTAGAAAATGGTAATGCAATTGTTAAAATAAAGGGCCTCATTCACTAAGCTCGATTTGGCCCAAATCACGTGATTTTGAGCTTCAAAATCTCCAAAGGCGATTCACTAAGCTCAAAATCACGTGATTTTAGTAATTTTTAAATCGCGGGTCCGCAATTCGCGGTCCCGACTTTTTTCAATTACAAACATACAATGTTTGTAATTCACTAAATGCGATTTCACCGAATCGCGGTGAAATCACATTGAAATCAAAAGACATAAAATCGCATCTCTAGAGATGCGATTTTATGTCTTTTGATTTCAATGTGATTTCACCGCGATTCGGTGAAATCGCATTTAGTGAATTACAAACATTGTATGTTTGTAATAGAAAAAAGTCGGAACCGCGATTTGAGGACCCGCGATCTCAAAATACTTAAAATCACGTGATTTTTGGCTTAGTGAATCGCAATTGGCGATTTTTAAGCTCAAAGGGCTGGATCCAGACCTTCTTAAGTGCATGAACTTAGTTACTCCTGGGCTAAACCATGTTGATTTTAGGGGGAGCCAAGTTAATTGTATTCTTTACATGCAGGGATATATCTTTGAATTGCTTACTGCACACAGATACTGACCAGCATTACTATCACACTGTTATTTAGACTTGGGATAGGAAACATCACCTCTCAACTCTAATACTGTTTACAACAGATGAAATAGGACTCCCCTGAAATAAACATGGTTTAGTCCAGGAGTAACTAAATTCATGCACTTAACAAGTTCTGGATCCAGCCCAAAATCACGTGATTTTAGCAAAATCTCGTTTAGTGAATGAGGCCCTTGGTGTGTGAATGAATGTCGGAAGCAAGCTCCAAGGACTTTGCACGGCTCTTATCCCGCACTCCATCTTCCACTTGCGTATCTGAACCAACATTACCACCATTTGCTTTCATTTGATATATCATTGAACTGAGTTTATTTGGGATCCTTAAATTCTATCTCAAGAACTTTCATAGTGGTAATATTTCCCTACCGTTCCGCCCCCCATATACCATCTAGGGGGGTATTCCCTGCGGACTGTGATTAATCTAGTGGTGTGCATCAACAAAAAGCTCCAGTCAGATCCCCCAAGTTACCCACAACAATCTATTCATTTTTGACGATGTATGTTTTACATATGTGTTTTTAATTGTTTTATTATTCACTTATTGTCACGTCACGCGGCAGAAGCCGCGTTACTTACCCGGTAAGAAGACTCCTCACAGCTGTTCCCGCGCTTCGTTCCTGACATCCAGGTCTCCGGCGGTCCCCGGCGTCCTCGTGGAGTGCTGGGCGCCGCCATCTTGAAAGACGTCACATGACTCCCCAAGGCCAATCCTGAAGCAGGCCAGGGGAGCACGTGTCTGAAGAGCCAATCAGCGGCAGCGGCGGGCTATTTAAACCCCTGTCAGCTGTCTCCCGGTGCCAGATCTTCATGTCTTCTAGCCTAGGAGCCTGGTTCCTGTTTTCCTGTCGCTTAGCGTTATTCAGCAGTTATACCTGCTTGCCTATACCATCCTGCCTATACCTGGAGCAGTCATATCTGCCAACACCTGCCTGCCTATACCATCCTGCCTATACCTGGAGCAGTTATATCTGCCAACACCTGCCTGCCTTTACCATCCTGCCTATACCTGGAGCAGTTATATTTGCCAACACCTGCCTGCCTACACCTGCCTGCCTATACCTGGAGCAGTTATATCTGCCAATACCTACCTGCCTGAACCTGTAGCAGTTATACCTGCCAACACCTACCTGCCTGTACCTGGAGCAGTTATATCTGCCAATACCTACCTGCCAACTTTTACCTGCCTATACCTGGAGCAGTCCTATCTGTCTACACCTACCTACTTGAACCTGCATATTACCTACCTGCATATTACCTACCTTCCAGCCTTGCAGTACATCCATCAGCCTGATCTGCAACATACCTACCAATTAGAGACTGCACTCATACACATCAGTGCGGTCTCACGTTGCCCATCTGTCTGGGTGGAATCTTCGTCTATCTCTTCAGGGCTCATTTGCGCCACCATGATTTAAAACCGCCCAGTTTCTTATTCTCCGCTTGCGCTCGCCAGCCAGCCCGAGCCCAGTGCGGATCAGCCTCAAAACGTGACAGTAAGATCTGGCCAAATGGATCGGGACGGACAGAATCCTCATGAGAGTTCTTCTGGATTCACTTTCCAGGAACGTATACAGATGCAAGAAACTACGATGTCCCAAGTTGTCACCTGCCTCCAACAAATGACCAACCAGATGGGGGCATTTCAACAAGTAGTGTTGGCTCAGAGCCAAGCATCAGCTTCAGTTCCCGCTCCAGCATCTGGCGGACCCAAGATACCACTTTCCACTCCGGCTAAATTCTCTGGGGATCCTGCTCTGTACCAAACAGTTTTCCATCTGAGCGAGCGAAGATTGCTTACATCATCTCACTCCTATTCAGCAGAGCTCTGGCCTGGGATTCCCCGCTATTAGAAAAATCCAGTCCAATTCTGTCTTCTTTAGATGATTTTTTGCAGACTTTCCAAACCATCTTCGACGAACCCGGACGCACTGCCTCTGCTGCCTCGGACGTTCTCCGTTTACGCCAGAAAGGTTCGTCTGTCGGGGACTATACCATACAATTCCGCACCTTGTCTTCTGAACTTCCATGGAACGAAGAAGCCCTGATGTCAATTTACCAGGAGGGACTCTCTGATCGAATCAAGGATGGATTACTGTCCTGCGTCACACCTACAACCCTCGAATCCCTGATCTCTACCTGTGTACGTATCGACATACGACAACAAGAATGTCGGGCTGATCGTAAGAGGATGACCAATACAAAAATGGTTGCATCACATCGTCCTAGATCTCCTGTTCCTACAACTGAAGAGCCCATTGCAAATCGGCAGATCTCGTCTCACTCCTCAGGAGCGACAACGGCGGATCAAGGACAATCTGTGTCTTTACTGTGGAGAGCCCGGGCATACTCGCTGGCAGTGTCCTAAGCGCCCGGGAAACGCCCGCTCCTGAGTGATTCTGAGGAGGTTAACCCAGAAGTCCCTATTCGCCCCTCAAACCTTCGGTACTGTTTAATTCCAGTGTCCATAGTTTTAAGATCTCAGCACTTTGAATATTCTGCTCTTCTGGATTCGTTTGCAGGGACCTTTATTACCGCTCGAGTAGTGGAAGAACTTCAAATCCCCACAGAACCTCTTCCTGCTCCAACGCATATTACCGCAGTTGATGGTAGCCGTATTCCTTGAGGATCCATTTCCCATCAAACCCTTCCGCTCATTCTCCGGATCGGAGCACTACATTCAGAGACTGTACAGCTTTTAGTTATCTCTGAGGCTACTTCTCCTCTCATCCTTGGTCTTCCATGGCTTCAACTCCACAATCCTCATGTGGACTGGAACAATTCCCAAATCCTCAGTTGGGGCTCCAACTGCTTCCGGGGCTGCCTCTCTAAGGTGACACCTTTATGCTCCACTGAAAAGATAAACGAAGACATTAAACTTCTAAAACCATATCAAGATTTTGCTGATGTCTTCTCTCAACAATCCGCTGACAAATTACCTCCTCACCGTCCCTGGGATTGTCCAATTAATCTAATTCCCGGGTCAAACCCTCCACGTGGTCGGACCTATCCTTTATCAATCCTCGAGACCAAAGCAATGTCAGACTACATCGCTGAGAACCTTCAACGTGGCTTCATACGACTCTCTACTTCTCCTGCGGGTGCTGGATTCTTTTTAGTTAAAAAGAAAGATGGGGGACACCATTCTTGCATTGATTACAGAGGCCTCAACAATATCACAATTAAAAATCGGTATCCTCTTCCTCTCGTCTACAAAATGTTCAATAGAATTCGAGGCGCTCAAATTTTTACCAAGTTGGATCTTCGGGGAGGCTACAACCTTATTAGAATCCGTTCCGGAGATGAATGGAAAACTGTGTTCAACACCCGGGACGGGCATTATGAGTACTTGGTAATGCCCTTTGGCTTGAGAAATGCTCCAGCCGTCTTCCAAAGCTCACGGACCCTGGTAGAACATCGCCTCCAAGTCAGGGAGGTGTTGTCCCGACTTCGTCATCACTATCTTTATGGAAAATTGGAGAAATGCATCTTCGAAGTCAAGGAAGTGGCATTTCTTGGGTTCATCCTATCCGGTTCTGAATTCCGTATGGATCCCGCCAAGGTTCAAGTCATCCTAGATTGGTCCCAACCGACGACCACCAGGGGAATACAAAGGTTCATCGGTTTCGGTAATTTCTATCGGAGATTTTCGAGACTATTCCATCATCATGGCACCCATCACCTCCCTGACCAAGAAAGGGGCCAACCCCTCCAAGTGGCCTTTGGAAAGTATCTCAGCTTTCCACAAACTGAAGGAAGCCTTCTCTACAGCTCCTGTTCTCCGCCAACCGGACCTCTCCCTACCATTCATAGTGGAGGTTGACGCATCTTCAGAAGGAGTAGGGGCCATCTTGTCCCAGCGTTTCTCAGACGGACAAGTCTATCCCTGTGCCTTCTTCTCACGGAATTTTCAGCCCGCGGAGAAGAATTATCCGATCGGTGAGAAAGAGCTACTAGCAATGAAACTGGCACTAGAAGAGTGGCATTTTCTGTTGAAAGGAGCAGTTCACCCGTTCACCGTTCTGACCGACCATAAAAATCTGCTCTACCTTCAATCAGCTTGCTGCCTCAACTCTCGTCAAGCCAGGTGGTCATTATTTTTCTCCCGCTTAAATTTTTCTCTACAATTTCGCCCTGGTACCCAGAATCGCAAGGCAGACGCCTTGTCTCGTTCCTTTTCCACTGAAGACTCTGAGACTAAGGATGTCCAGTTCATTTTGAATCCTATTCCTCTGGTGTCTGTACAACTTGTCACACCTCCACCACCCAGCAAGACATTCGTCCCTCAGTCTCTCCGAAAGAAAATCCTACTCTGGGCGCACACTTCTAAATTCTCTGGTCATGCAGGAGTTAAGAGAACTGTTGTCTTCCTGAGTCGCTCTTACTGGTGGCCTATTCTTCACCAAGATGTTTCTGAATTCATTGCTGCCTGTCCTGGTTGTGCACAACATAAAACCTCCCGCAGATCACCTCTTGGCCCTCTACAACCACTCTCCGTTCCAAGTATTCCATGGTCTCACCTGTCTATGGACTTTGGGGCTGATTCAGAGATATGATTTCCACGGCACTTAGGAGCGTATATTTAGGATCTTAGAAAATTTGCATAACTGCGCATGTGTAGTAATAGTGCAACGCCATGTACGTTGCGGTTAGGAGCGTAAATTCGCTAAGAGCGTAAGTTTGAATCGATCGCAAGCACTTAAGATCTTAAGTGCTGGGATTCTTTAAGATCTTAAGGATTTGCATGGAAATGGGCGGGGGGAGGCAGGGAAATGAGGGAAAGTGGGCGCGGGCTGACAGTTTGGATCTTAAATATACGCTACTACGTCAGTTAAGATCTCAACTGACAGCGCAGAGTTAGGGTTAGTCAATGGTGGTCTAACTTTAAGATCCACCGCTGTTTTCAAGGGGAGTGACTGTTTATGCAGTGGGCTGTAACCTGCTAAGATCTTAACCTTAGATGCGTATATTTGCGATCTTTTTGCAATCGCATCTCTGAATCAGCCCCTTTGTTACTGATCTCCCAGTCTGCGACAAGTACAACACTATCTGGGTAATAGTAGACAGGTTCTCCAAAATGGCACACTTTGTTCCACTCCGAGGCCTTCCATCCGCTCCTGCCTTGGCCAAACTCTTCGTGCAACACATCTTCAGGTTACATGGTACTCCTGAAGAGATAATTTTGGATCGAGGAGTTCAGTTCACAGCAAGGTTTTGGTAAGCTTTATGCTCCAGCCTCGGAGTGAAACTCAAGTTCTCTTCCGCTTACCATCCTCAGACCAATGGGCAGACGGAAAGAGTGAATCAAGACCTTGAAACATTCATTTGGCTATATGTCGCATCCTCCCAAGATAATTGGGTCGAACTACTACCATGGGCAGAATTCGCTCATAACTTTCACTACCACGAATCTTTGGATACCACACCCTTCAAAGTAACATATGGTCTACATCCCAAAGTACCACCTTTTGCTACACTTCCCACTTCTCAGGTTCCTGCTTCCGAGGTCCTCCTTAGAAAATTTGCTGAGTCTTGGAAAAAGGTCAGGACATCCTTGTTGAAAGCTTCAAAGCGGTATAAAATTCAAGCGGACTGGAAAAGATGGGCAGTTCCTCTGTTGCGCCCTGGAGATAAGGTCTGGTTGTCTTCTAAAAATCTCCGCCTTAGAGTTCCATCAATGAAATTTGCACCCAGGTACATTGGTCCTTTTATAATTTCCAAGGTCATCAACCCTCTGGCATACCAGCTTGATCTTCCAATCTCTGAGTGCCCAAAGTGTTCCACATTTCTCTGCTCAAGCCCTTGGTCATTAACAAATTCTATTCTCCCATCAAGAAGCCTTCTAAGGTTATCGGCGCTGACAAAGATGAATTTGAGATTAAAGAAATTGTCGATGCTCGAATTCGATATGGCCATCTCCAGTACCTCGTAGATTGGAAGGGTTTTGGTCCAGAAGAACGTGCATGGATCTTTGCATCGGATGTCAAAGCATCTAGACTTATTCAGAAATTCTTTGCTAAACATCCCTCCAAGAATCAGTTAAGGTGTTCAGTGGCCACCCCTATGGGAGGGGATGATGTCATGTCACGCAGCAGAAGCCACGTTACTTACTTGGTAAGAAGACTCCTCACAGCTGTTGCTGTGCTTCGTTCCCGACGTCCAGGTCTCCGGTGGTCCCCGGCGTCCTCGTGGAGTGCTGGGCGCCGCCATCTTGAAAGACGTCACGTGACTCCCCACGGCCAATCCTGAAGCAGGCCAGGGGAGCACGTGTCTGAAGCAGCAGGGGCGGGGTATATAAACCCCTGTCAGCTGTCTCCCGGTGCCAGATCTTCGTGTCTTCTAGCCTAGGAGCCTGGTTCCTGTTTTCCTGTTGCTTAGCGTTATTCAGCAGTTATACCTGCCTGTCTGTACCATCCTGCCTATACCTGGAGCAGTTATATCTGCCAACACCTGCCTGCCTATACCTGCCTGCCTACACCTGCCTGCCTATACCTGCCTGCCTATACCATCCTGCCTATTCCTGAAGCAGGTATATCTGCCAACACCTGCCTCCCTATACCTGCCTGCCTATACCATCCTGCCTATACCTGGAGCAGTTATATCTGCCAATACCTACCTGCCTGAACCTGTAGCAGCTATACCTGCCAACTTCTACCTGCCTATACAGCAGTTATATCTGCCAATACCTACCTGCCAACTTCTACCTGCCTTTACCTGGAGCAGTCCTATCTGTCTACACCTACCTACTTGAACCTGCATATTACCTACCTGCCGGACCTGCAGTATACCTACCTTCCAGCCTTGCAGTACATCCATCAGCCTGATCCGCAACATACCTACCTGTTAGAGACTGCACTCATATACATCAGTCCGGTCTCACCTTGCCCATCTGTCTGGCTGGAATCTTCATCTATCTCTTCAGGGCTCATATGCGCCACCATTATTTCAAACCGCCCAGTTTCTTATTCTCCGCTTGCGCTCGCCAACCTGAGCCCAGTGCGGATCAGCCTCAGAACGTGACACTTATATGTTTACAATTCTTTTTATGCATCTTTTTTTAAGTTAAGCTAGCTTTTTATGCATCTTTTTTTAAGTTAAGCTAGTTTTAGAATAAAATACTCAAAACATTTTTCTAGGTCTGAACCGTTTATGATTTGCTGTATATTATCAGGTCTCCTCAGCACGGCTATTTTCTATCTATTTGTTTCTGTTTTTGGGCATTGCACATGCCTTTTTAGCCTGAGCTTATAGGAGATTTTGTTAAAAAATATTAACATTCATCTTTTATATCTACCTGGTGTGTTATTATTGACTATATTTGGTCCAAGGTTGGCGCACAATCTAATACCAGTTTTTAGTAAATCTGGCCCCTGATCTAGAGGGGATATAATCATGGCACCTGATTCCCACTGCATATAACATTTGCGTATGTGTGTGCCAGATGTCAAGCAACAGATCTCCATGCTGATGGAACTCTGTGGAGGACGTTACCGCAACACGTCTAGAATCAAATATTGTAAAGCTGATGTGTTTAATTAGCATTACAATAATCCTGAGCCTGATCCGCACTAGAGGCTGACGTATGGAATTTCTGAGACACAATACTGAATTTAGGAGAGCAGGACACTTCCTCTGCCGTCCTATGTGCGTATAGTAAATACATGATCCAAGGTGGGGGGCAACCTTAACTGTACTGCACACATCTCCGTGCATGCTAAATAGAAAATCATATGTAAGGGCTAAACCTAGCCTCTACTGTACGATTCAAATGCTCCTGTTCACCAACCATGTTGTATCTCATCCGCATGGTGGGTGGCTCTGCTCCCCTCAGCTGATTCCTGCATGGAGCGCAGCATTGGATGGCTGTGCCCCATTGCAGAAGCATATGAATGGTGCATGTACAGTACTTATTCACAGCTCACTTATGTGCATTGCATACTTAAGTCAGCTTTTTCCTAAATTCTGGATCCGACCCCTTGACCCTAACTCTAATGCCTAATTCTAATCGCTAATTGGAGAAGCACAGCAGAGCGCAACTGTGAACAGAAGGTACCGGCAACCAAGGCTGCCACCAGGGGGGGGACAGTTGAGATTACTGTCCCGGACCCGGAGCTGATGGGACCCGCCATTATTAGCTGGTCAATGCGCAGGGAAGTATTTTCATGCGCACCGGCCAACGCAGGTCTGCCGGGCTCCACTCGTGATGTCACCAATGACATCACATAGGGGGGGTGCTCACAGATGTGAACCGAGCCCCACAACTTCTGATGGCGACCCTGCTGGGAACAGTAAATGTCACAAAAGGTACCGGGAAGAGTAAATGTCAGGTTGACGAAATTAGAACTTTTGGCGGTGTACCTGTGCCAAAATAACGAGTTTTCTAAATTCACATCCTGTCAACAATGATATCGCCAACATTATGGTGTTGGTGGTATCACTGTTAAAATAGTGATTGCTATAATGGCAAGGGTCCTGATTCAGACTTAAGCAGGAGCTTAAAATTAAGAGACGAAAGTTACTCCTGGGCAAAACTACGCTGATTGCAGGGGGTAGTCCTATTTCATCTTTGCAAACAGTATTAGAGTTGAGGGGTGATGTTTCCTATCCCAAGTCTAAATAATGGTATGCATCCACTCCGCTCCGCTGGTGACCGCCGCCTCAACTCCAACCTAATAACTACTTCTCACTCCTGCATCCAAGACTTCTCCCGGGCCACCCCTCTCCATTGGAACAACCTACCACATCCTATCAGGCAATCCAGCACACTCCAGTCCTTCAAACGCTCCCTTAAAACCCACTTGTTCAGGCTAGCCTACCCTTCCTCCACCTAAGCTTACTTGTCCTCCCCATCTTCACCACTGTATCTCCTGTTTGTTCACCCTCTCTCACTTAGCATGTTAGCTTTTATGAGCAGGGTCCTCCTTCCTCCTATCATCATCCCTCTACCCTGCCATCATCTCTTCCCACCTTTTTCTCTCTACTATCTCTCTCCTTATTCTTCTGCTCCTACATACTTACCCAGCATCTTTATTTTCCTCACATATTGTTTTGATATTTTTGTATTGTATTAAATTTTTGCTTTATACATGTATTGTATTCCTTCATATTTTTTTACCCTCTATTAATTATTGTATTATATATGCAACTATTGTCTTTGCTATTGCCTCTGTATGGCGCTGCGAATACTGTGTGGCGCCTTATAAATAAACGTTAAAAACAATGGGGTAGATCCAGAACTAAGTTTGCCATACGTTTATTCGCGTAGCGTATTTTCGTGTGCGTACATTCTATACACTCCCCTAGGCACACCCCTTGAACGTACGTATTTTGTCAACATACGCTTTCCAAACCCTACCTTAACTTTTGCCAACGTAACCACAGTGATCTGCACACGTACTTATGGGCAACACGTATTTACGCAGCTAAGCACGCCCATACTGTACACTTTAAATACAAACCCCCGCCTACTTAACGTATTTTGGACTCACGTAAAATTGGCACGCCCACATGTAAGTATTTACGTGACACGTACGTGAATGGCCCATATACGTTCACGCTATGTTACTGAGCGTATTTTCTATGGTGCGCATGCGTAGTACTTACTAGAAGGCGATTTTATGTCTCCGCCACGCGTAAATTCGCTCACAAGCGTTGTTCTGGATCTGGGCCAATATCTGTGTGCAGTAATCAATTCAAAGATATATCCCTGCATGCAAAGAATACAATTAACTTGACTTCCCCTGAAATCAACATGGTTTTGTCCAGGTGTAACCTTCCTCTCTTAATTTCAAATGTTCCTTCTTAAGTGTGATTCAGGTCCAACAGCATATTCACAGGAGAGAGAAGATCGATAAAAATATGCAGAAATTAATCAAATCAACATTTTTCCTGTTCTGTCTGTTATATTTTTTAAAATGAACTAAGCAAATGAACACATGACAATTGTCTATAAGCTCTATTCAGTAGAGATGTTCTACTCCTAATCCTTTATATTCATAGAAATACCAGCAACAACGTTAGATTCTCAATAGATTCCTTGCACTAAATGGTTCTTCCCCTGACACTTCGAGTCATAAACAGTATTTGGGTCATCAAGTGTTGGTAATGGAACAAAGCCAGGTATTTTACTCAGATTTCCTTTGTTCTAGCTTTCATGCGATTATTTCTGAAATTTCTCTTAATGAATGAAATAAGTGAAAATACAACAAGAAAATTCAGACTATCAGGAAGAAATGTACCATGAAGAATCATAAAGGGGGCAGTGTTACTGAAGCTTGAACAAAGGAAAAATGGAGTTGTTTTCCAGTGTAGCCAATCAGATGACACAAACGTCACATATGGTATTTGGTTCAAGCCTTGCTTCTCTTTGCTTTATCTATTTGTTAACGTGACAATCACCCATCCTAGACAATGGAATAAAAATAAGAGGAATTTGAGGGTCAACAAGCTTAACAGTCAAAGCACAGCATGGCGGAGTTAATACAGCAATTTGTATAGAACATTGCTTTTGCCTTTGAGTATGTCACACAGAGTACTGACCTGCAGTGTATTGTGCAAGCAATGTCTGTTTAAAAGCCCTGAAGTAACTTTACTAAGTATGCATTTATCTGACTGTTGGAACGTAGTATAAAAGGTGTTGTTCTGCACTTCAGAGATCTGCTTTTCAACAGATCGCTTTGCGGCACTTAAGTGTGCACTGCCTGCAAGACCGCTTTGTACCTGCAACTTCTCTCTCTACCTATCGGCGATAGGTGTTTGACCCAAACCATCCTCTTCCCACTACCTAATCATAACCCTCCCCTATCCCAAACTCTATCCATTACCCTCCCCTCTCCGCAGCCTGAACTTAACCCTACATTAAATATCCTTATCTCACAGCCTAACCTTAACCTTACCCTAACCCTAACCGTATGTGGTTTGCCGTTTTTTTTCCACTTACCATCGTAGGGTGTTGAAAGGCGATTGCTGGCAGTCTATTGGTAAACCTTCTTCTAACCCTACCCTTACCATTCCCTAATCCTAACCTTCTGTTTCCAGCAACCTAACCCTCCATGCCCCACAGCCTAACCCTAATCTTCCCTTTCAGCCCTAATTCTAACCTTAGCTGTAGCCGCTGTAGTCTAAGCCCTATCCCTAACTGCAGCCTCAGCAGCTGTTTTGCTATTAGGAATGGGTAGAAATTGGTAACAGTTCCTAATAGCAATTTTCTCATTGGCGACCATTTTGATTATGATACAATGTTTCCAGCATTTCAGTGCCGGCATGTTCCCTGTCGAAAATCAGAACATCGGACTAGCAAACCCCACCCATCTGCCTATGGGTCTGCATTGCGTGAGCACACCCCTATTGTACATTGACTATGGCCTTCCACCTGAGTGTGGGTCCCCGCTAAGAATGGCGCAGTTTCGAACTGGCTATGATATCGATTGCTTAAGCCGAACACGGTGCTCTGATAGGTAAGCCTAAAAACTAAACCCAAACCTTCCCCTAATTCTAACCCTAACCCTGTCTTTAAATTACCCTAACCCTCTCTCGACTGTAGCATGACCCTAACCCTCCCTTCTCTATAGCCAATGCTTTTTTTTTGTCATAGAACACACCGGAACAGAGTTCCGGCACCTTTTTTCAATGGATTTTCCAAGTTGTAAAAGTTTTGTTGGCAAAATCATTAAAACGGTGAATGCTGCTGCTTGTGTGTCGAGTTTGAGGCATGCTTACTTCGTCCACGCTGGTTGTGATGGCACTGCTTGGCTTGTGGCGCTGCTCAGCTTGTGATTTGTCGCATGTGAGTTGATGTGAGTTCTGGCACCTTTTTTCTCATCAAAAAAGCACTGTCTATAGCCTATCCCTAAGACCCCTCTTCCCGCAGCCTGACCCTAATTATCCCCTTCTATGGTCCTAACCCTAACCCTCCCTTCCTAAGAGCCTAATCCTAACCCCCCCAACACTAAAAGTCCCCGGAGCTGTCAGCAGCGGGTCTGCTGCGGGTCCTGCAAAAATTAATGGGTGAGTATGCTTATCGGCATACTCGCCCATTCATAAAAAAAAGCTACTTTTGTCTGTCTCTATTTCTAAAAGTAGCCCATCCTAGTGGGGACTGCAACCACTTATACCTCTTCCATCCAACAAAATGCCCTTCATAATGAAAGTAGACACAGTGCAATCATTTCCGAGCATGCGCAGTAAAAAATCACGATCGGGCATGTGTTCCCTTCTGGATTGGCCCCCAATTCTCCATTTATCCAATATATATAGAACATGACACAGCCTCGCCACTGGCCAAGCAGGAAATGACTGATTCATGTCACCACTGGCATCTTTAATAGGATTGTGCCCGGCTATTGAAGACAGAATACATATCAAATGATGGCGTAGATTCGTCTAAGACCATCCTGGCTATGCTGGAATAAGCAGGGCAGTCAGATGTCAATCATTATTGATGGAAGCACGCCAGTTATTCCCGGAGACATGTTTGGCTGTCCAGGGTAGATGTTTTAAGGATAATTACTTGGGTTATTGATTGTTGTCCATTAATGCTTGAAAGATTTATCCTGTAGGAAGCTGAATGCTCCTTGTTTAGGTTTATTTATAGGGTTACACCATATTACAAAGGAAGGAGGGTGGAATCTGTCATACTCCTCTATTCACCGATATGAGGTCTTGATGTTGAATTATTTATGGTGAGGATTAACCTTGAAATTCTATTTCTAATGCCTGGAAGAGCATACTGATTCCTTTATAAATGGCATTAACCCAGCTTTAGAACTGACCTTGCATAAAACCTGACTAGCGAGTTTAGAATACAAACCTTTTTTTTGTAAATTAATATAGCATTATTCAAAGGCAAAGTGTATCTTTCTCAGTTATTGCTTCATTACCATGGCAGGAATCTACTTTCTCCTGGAATTCTTAAAGAACACTTGCATAGGGAAGGGATTCATCTATGGAAGACAACAGAAATCTTGGAAGACTTAAGAGCATAGGGCTGTATTCACACCTAAGAAGCTTCTGCTACTTAGGTGCGGAGATTACCGAAATGACCTACTAATAGGTCATTTACACAATCTACGTACCAGTTAGATAGTAGTTTAGTTAGAAAGAGGTGGCCTTAAGCCGCCTTGGGGAGTGTTTAGTTAGGAGTGGGAGAGGGGGGATTTAGATTAGCCGGGTAGGGCGGGTGAAGAGGCAATGCACATGTGTAGTTTCCTTTTTAAGAAGGAAACTATGCATGGTAATATAAGGTAGCCCTATGGCATAAGGTACCTAAGCAGATCCTTTTATCGCACGGACTCCGTTATGTCTGACAGGGCATCCCTTCCTCCCCACTCGCCAAGACAACGCAAGCTGGGCGAGGGAGGAGATGTAAATTTTTTGGTGTGGGAGTGTTTTAATACTTTAACACGGATAAACTGCCTTATGGCAGCATAACTGACCTAAAGTCCACACGAGAGAGGGGACTTTCGTCCGCACAGACTGACAGTCCTCCATGTACACAGAGGGCCTGATCTAGTCTTAAGATCGTTTTACATATGCACTCCAGTGTGCCTAAGTTACGCACTACTAATCATAATGCACTCCCCTTGACACTCCCCTCTCACATACATGACTTAGATGACTTTCGTGTTTAGAACCCTGTCTTAACTTTTCCTTGCGTATATTTGGTCATATGGAATTTCTGGTCGTTTGTAAGTGCCTAACCCAGCCCATACTGTACAATTTAAATCCCCCCTGCCCATAATGCATAATGATGTCGAACCTGATTCACAGTTAAGAGTAAGTTAGGTGCGGACAGATCTGCACCTAACTCACTCTTCCAGTCTCCAACCCACCCCCCGTTTTTGGGTACCTTATGGCACTTATGAGTGCCATAGGGCTACTGTCACTCACCGAGCTCAGTGCCGGTTCAGAAAAGGACCACGCCGGACCAGAGGCGCAAAGTCTAACCCCAAACCTGGTATTCACCAGAGCCCCTGATGGTGGGGATAGATTTGGCTGCAGGCAAGGGGCAGGTTGCGGCCCTCTGACCAAGTGCACAGACACAGAGATGGTGAGGTGAGATCCACGGGGGAGCAGGAGTAGTAGTTGCAGGGAGTGGAGACACTGGAGCTGAAGCTGGATAAGATGATATAACTGGAGCTGTGCTGGAACCAGGAGACACAGCAGTGCTGAGGTCAGAGATGATGAGACACAAGCTGAGAGAGGCAGGAACCAGTGGAAGATAACTGGAAGCATGTTGAGACACTTGAACAGAGTAGTGAAACACAACCAGGAACCAGGGAGCCAGAACACACGAGTGAGCTCGAGGACACAAATCAGCAGACATAGATAATCTGTTGTTCTGACAGGGAAGTGATGTTAGGCAGGCCCTTAAATAGTGCAGGTGAGTGAGGAGTTCAGCAAGGCAATCAATAGCACCTGTGACATGCCTGCAGCAGAAGTGCACACCAGCAGTGTTGAACTTAAAGGATTCATGTGACCTGAAAAAGGTAAACAAAGGAACTATAAAGTGCAGAGAGCATAGTGGATACTGCAGAATCACGACAGCTACCTTATGTCTCCGTGCAATGTCCGGACAGACATTGCCTCTCCTCGCCTCCCCCCTGCCATCCTTGGCTAATCTAAATCCCTTCCCTTCCCACTTCTTCCTAAGAACGCCTGAAGCGGCATAACGCCTCCTCTTTCAACGTAAATTGCTGCGTGCGGTCTCTAAAGGTCTTTTACTGACCTGCTTTGTAGATAGCATAAATTACCTACTACACATGCTTAAATCAGGCCCGTCATTCCCTTTAACTTATATACCAGTTACGTGCATGGTTAGACTTACGCATGCCGCATAAATTGGCTGTCGATATTAAGACTGGATCAGGTCCAGTGTGGATCAGGGAAGCAACAGTCAACCTGGATTAATGCGTAGAAGGAAGAATGAATCTCTGTGCAATGGTTGCAATTTGCAGTCACCAATAAGGTATTAAAGATCAAAGCAAACTAGCATAAAGAATCTCTTTCCTCTATGTAGACATAATCCATTTAGCAATTCAAAGGAGGATTTTATGAAGTTACCTTATAAAAGATAAGAAAGATCACGTTCAATTTTCAACTGTCTCAAAATAAATCTGTTTAGCTCAATTAACAAAGCTTTAAAAATGAAATTGCTGCTATTCCCAATATAGACAATTAGCATTACAGAAATAGGTCTGAGAAATGAGTGATGTCTATCCAGATTCATTGCATAAACAAGCAGCCAAAATGACTGCTTAAGGAGAGACTTTCTGATTTTGTCTCATCAATTTGGCAAATGAGCTTGTCCTGCACAGTCCTTATTCTCAGGTTAATGGCTTAATTTTTAGGTTTTTTTTGGCATCTTTAAGAAAAACTAATTTGCAGACACATAAATTTGTGACATATGTTGGTACAGATTTGTGTAAGTGATAATGCTGCCCAGGTGTCTAATTCCGTTCTGCAATTGAATTTTGCATTGAATGCAGATTTATCTCCCAGTAATGCAAAAACAAAAGAAACATGGGCCGGATACAGGGGCTGATTCAGAGTATCGCTTTTTGAAAGGTCTGCGCATGCGCTACATGCGGAAGGAAGTCGGATTGCTGGCGGATTTTATGGTATCCGCCCGCATCCGATTCCGACTGCAAAGGGGGAGTGCCAGGATATTTAAATGATAAAATGTTCGGTTTTCTCATTTAAATATTCCCTGAGCAATGCCCCATCATACATAAAAAAATAAGCCAGCAATGCCCCATCATACATAAAAAAATAAGCCAGCAATGCCCCATCATACATAAAAAAATAAGCCAGCAATGCCCCATCATACATAAAAAAATAAGCCAGCAATGCCCCATCATACATAAAAAAATAAGCCAGCAATGCCCCATCATACATAAAAAAATAAGCCAGCAATGCCCCATCATACATAAAAAAATAAGCCAGCAATGCCCCATCATACATAGAAAAATAAGCCAGCAATGCCCCATCATACATAAAAAAATAAGCCAGCAATGCCCCATAATCAATAAAAAAATAAGCCACCAATGCCCCATAATAACTAAAAACCTGCCCCTTACCTGTTCTGATGGGGGTCCCGGTCCAGTCTTCTAAGCTTTTAATCCGATGGGGTGTTCTTGGCAAAACAAAAAACCCTATTGAACCGCCGCTTACTATGTCCTGCAAGCAGGACAACCCCGGCGCTAATGACAGGTTGGCTGGCATTGGGTCATATATATACCCTCTGCCAGCGTGGGAATTGTCCAAAGTCTCACGATGGAAATTGTGATTTCCCATGCTGCATGGGAAACAAGTCGGATGTGCCTTGCACATCCGCATACTACTCTGAACAGCACCTTATGTGCTATTCAGAGTGGGCTATAGGATGCACGGATGTGCATCCTTGAATAGCCCGTAGTCAAATGAGCATGTGCGATTCCGCATCGCACATGCTCGTAACTCTGAATCAGGCCCACAGAGTTTGTAAATCAGGTGGAAATATACACCTGGGGTACACCCTGTTCAACTGCAGGGAAGTTTCATCTTTTCATCTGTTGCAGATAATAGAAGAAGGGAGGGCTGAATTAAGCCTAAACATGGTTGAAGTCATCGTGCCCGATTCAGAGGTGGGTGTACGCCAATGGGCGTGACATTTCGCTGCGTGATTGTTTAATGCACATGTTCAGAACCAGGCCAGGTGCAAGGGTGCCTGGCGCCTGTCTGAAAACTTAAATTTTGCACCTTCCTACAAAATAAAAAATATAAAAAAATACAAAAGAAAGGAAACACTTACCAATCTTCCAATGCAGGTGATAAGTAGTGAGGCACAAAGTCGTGTACCAAACAATGTGCAAGACACAATTTTATACCCAGGATGTCCTTGTAATGTCACAGCAGTTCGATAAAGGCATTGGAACTGGGTTGTCGCTGCAAAAATACCATTTCAAATGCACACAGTCGACAACTAATTATCACCAACAGGAAATTTATGCCCCAGAACCACAAAAGGACCCAATGGTAGGCTGCGGAAAGGAGATGGATTGCATAAGGGGAAGGTTGAGGTCAGGCTGCAGTGAAGGGAGGGTTAGGGTAAGAATTAGCATAAGGGTTGGGGATCAGCACTTACCTGTCTAAGGCAGGCCAGTTTCAGTGAAACTCACTCCTTGCAAATGTGGTGTTGAAAACGGCCCTTTTGAAAAAGGGCCCTTCTCAGTGGGGAACCACACCCATTGGAAGCTTTGCATACACAAATCTCGTGCCCTCTATCTCATGTAGGACCGTGTTCACACCTAAGAAGCTCCGGCTTCTTAGGTGCATAATTTTCTGAATGTAACTGCTGCACATGCGAAGTAGTATATTTACGCAATCTACGTGCCAGTTAGGTACGTAGATTGCCTCTGTGCGGTCTTTAAAGACTGCACAGAGTAGTTAAGTTAGAAAGAGCCATGCTAATGCCGCCTCGGAGAGTGTTTAGTTAG
>WWET01000326.1:10478-20496 GCA_011038615.1 Limnodynastes dumerilii
AAGTTGCGAAAGAAGCAGAACAGTTGTAGAGTATGATTGTAATAGTTTAAGAACTGGTTGGGAAGAGTTATTGATATATATGCAATTGTGAAACGCTTTGTAATTGTTCTAATTGAAGAATTTAAAGACTATTATTAGTGTATGGTTGATGCACATAATTAATTAGCTTGAAATATAGAGGTAATTAATATAGGGAGTTACAGCTTGACACAATTGCATGAAACTTTTATTTAGTTCTTAAATAATATTTATAAGTAGTTTTATATTTAAAATATTAGTTTTCAGAAAATACATGATTTTTACTTATTTACATAGGAAAAAAACACTAACCAAATCGTAGAATTACAAAGGGTACAAATGTTACAATAATCCGGATTGTTGCTATTGTTGTAACTAATGTTATGTGAATATTTTGCCTTGTACTGTATTTATTGATACTGTTGCCACCGATGGTATTATTTTTGATTGGGAATGTCTACTGCATATACAACTTATGGCATAGTTGTAAAATTGCCAATGTTGAAATTTAAGTTTAATTCATATTCTAAAATTAATTGTAAAGACATTTTCTGCTTTTCTCAAAGTCAAAGTTCAGAAAGTAAAGAAACAAAACTTAAAACCTTAAACTGTGGTCTTTGCTTCAAGTTATTCCAAGGTCTGTCTCACTAACCCACAAATAATTATCTAACCTGGTATTGTTTTGTGGATACATTGGGGTTTTCACACATGCGCGCAGCAAATGTTATACCACGTAACTCTTAAACGTACCAGCCTTAGTATCAACAGCGTAACTACGAACAAAGGGGCGTGACAGCCATAAGACACCTGAAATTACGCTTCGGAGGCGGGGTGAGGCACTTATATCGTACAGTATGGGCGTGCTTAGACGCTTTATGTACGTCAGTAGTTACGCTTTCAAAAGTTAAGTTAGGGTTTGGGAAGCGTAAAACGGGCAAAGTTCGTACGAGCGAGGGGAGCGCATAGAAAATACACGAGCGTAAAAACGCTACGCGATGAAACGTAATGGGAACATAGGTCTGGATCTGGGCCCTTTCTTGTAACAGTTACCTTATATTAAAGTTCTACAAATGATACTAAACAAACGCGCTTCTTCAGAGCCACCATCAGGATGTACTAACAGCAGTGGCGTGAGTTCAGTCCAGGCGCCCGGAGGCAAGATACATTTTACACACACCCCCCGATGTGATGATGTCATGCCCAACACGCCTCCGTTGTCTCCGGTACTTCCACCACTGAACACCAGTAACAGTGTCTTTGGGGCTGATCCAAAGCTACGGCCGCTGCACTAGTTACGGCGGCTGTATGCATAAGAACAGCATTTCTGCCGTTCTATGCATGCGCCGGGCAGATGTTGTCTGTGAGCCATGGAACTAGCGTCCGCTAACTACAGCATAGTTACGGACAAGGGGGGTGGGCAGCTCCATAACTACGCTGTAGTTACGGAAACTGAGCGGGAGGAGGGAGGGTAATTAGGACGGGAGGGCTGGGTAGAGTGTTTTATGCTCTTGTGTGAGTCTGGGTAGCCTTCAGCCAGAGTAACTGTGTTTAACTCACTCACACAGGGGGAGTGCACCAGAGCTACACTAGCTGTACTTACCAGACAGTCAGCGTAGCTCTGGATCAGCCCCTCAGGCTGAGAGGAGAACTGGAAAAGAGTTTTTCTCTGGAGCTGTTTGTATGGGGTTTAAAAAATACAATGACCTGTTACCAATAGCAGGCAGGGTAGAGTTAAGTTGCTAGGTTGTAAGGTTAGGCAGCTAGAAGATAGAGGTTAGGGTTAGTCTGCAGGACAGGGTTACGGTTAGGGTTATGGGATGGTTAAGATACTCATCGCCATGGGAATTTCCGAAGCCCTCTAGCTGGAATCTTTCACTGTTTCATTGCCATCACCGTTTCACTGTAGGTGTGTGATTCATCAGATGACAGGGCCACTGCTCCACACTCGCCATCCTACCAAGATGTTCGACATGGGAAACCTTTGCCAAATAAACCAAAGGCCACTAATGCCAGCGGTTACTATAAGTGATGGTATTCACAGGTTCTGAGCTTTTTCTAAATAGGAAATGGTTTTAAGTTATACAGTGTTTCTCTATCTGATAAGACAGAAATGTTTAATGTGTTTTCCTCTTTATCCAATGAATCTGCTTCTTATTAATAGCACTCGTGTATTTACCGAGAACTGTTCTATATATAAGTGCTGTTTACTTTTACTGCTGCTCTGATCCAACAGCTTCATAGCTAAAAAAAAAAAAAGGGAGTTGAAGGGATTTACTAAAATTGATTTTTACAGAAGTAAATCCTTTTAATAATGTAGATGCACGGGTATTACGTCTATTATCAGCTATAAAAACTGGGACTTAACGGATTCATGAATAAAAGTGATTTCTGGATTGCATGTGTTATGGCCATGATATACAGAAGTACATTTATTAATATAGCCCCCAAACACACACACATATTGATGCTTGAATTCCTCACTTATCATGTATGTGTGAACGATCCAATCAATGAACAGAGCAATTATTTTATTCATTTATCCCTTTGCAGAAAAACTCTGCATAATGGATCTGATTCAGAGCAACACCTTTATTTAAGGGCAAAAGAAATGCAAGTATAGACCTGAGCAAAACCACGTTAACCTACAAGAGGGGCAAATTTAAACCGTGAAAGCAGAATTACAGCTCAGAGGAGAAGTTTCTTAGTTCAACTCTAATTCACAGATTAAACATAAATCTATGCAGTATGTGAGCTCTATGTGCAAAAGTAAAGTATTTTCCCTGCAAGCTAAAGAATTTCAAATGAATTATCACCCCTTACATTGGAAAATGGTTTATCCTAGCTGTACACTTGCACCTCTTTTACCCAACAGTGGCGGAACTGCCAAAGACAATGGAGTCACTCGCCTTGGGGCTCAAGCCCTGCATGAGGCACTTATCCAATGTATCCAGCTGTCCAGGGCAGCCACCGAGTCTGCAGATTATGTGAATGTAATCTGTGGCTTCTTAGTATGAGTGGCTGCAGCTGCGATGGATCTATGATGCAGTGAGCTCAGGGTCGGTTTCTCTCCCTGCAGCTTCCAAACGTTGCATCAGACACTACAGTGGGAGGGGCCGATACCCTAAGCTTCCTGCATTCATTTGATGATGTCAAACTGAGACCGTTGTGTGAAGGGTAATGGAGATATCTGACAAAGAGCCCTCAGTGTTTGGCATGATCTCAAAACATAAAGGGGAAGCATTTTCCACAACATGTTTATTAACACAAGTTACAAACTGAACTTCCCAAAATTGCAAGTGTCTGTGACTGGTTAGAAAACTTTGTGACAGGCGTCCGCGTGGGACAAAAACCAAAGAATAAAACTTTTCTGTCATCTTAACTTCTTGGCTGTCTGTTCTCTATGTCAAACACATTTCATAAAAATGATGCATTGCTCTCTCATTGGACGTCAGTTCATGTCTTAGGGAAATGTTTCTGAAGCTACAGCATTGTTCTGTGAGCACAACACAACATTTTCAGAAAGTTTACTAAATCCATGATTACTCTTCCTTTACAGATGCGTTTGTGATTGCACCAGGATTTTATCTTTGTTGGATGCTGTTTTTATGGATATTTGTATGGATTGGCTCCTATTCTGTAGCTGTAATATTCTGTAAGAAGCACATTCTTCACAGTGGTCACACTAGACTTACTATAGGACTTACCCAATAAATGAAATCAAAGCGGTTTACAGACATCCTTAATTACTGAATGAGATTTGTGATTTGAAATCAGAGGAGGGAGAGTGTGCTCATAATAAGACCCAGATGTTGAGTAGTTTTTAATCAACAACATACTTGAGGTATTTTGAAGAAAAGTGATTTGAGAAGTAGCTGGAGATTGGAGGTTTTTCTTATACATTTCTCTGCAATCACAAAATAGTCATGTAATGGGGAATCATCCGTGAGGATGTATCAGACAAAGCGAGGCGCACCTGTAGAGGGACAACCAAGTGACTGCAAAACAGACACTCAGCATAGCCACGTCATCCGTGATCGCTCTGTGCATATGCTCAGCACAGCCACGTCATCCGTGATCGCTCTGTCCTCATGCTCAGTACAGCCACGTCATCCGTGATCGCTCTGTGCATATGCTCAGCACAGACATGTCATCCGTGATCGCTTTGTTCATATGTTCAGCATAGCCACATCATCCGTCATCGCTCTGTGCATATGCTCAGCACAGCCACGTCATCCGTGATCGCTCTGTGCTCATGCTCAGTACAGCCACGTCATCCGTGATCACTCTGTGCACATGCTCAGCGTAGTCACGTCATCCGCATATGCACAAAGTGATCACTGTTCTGCACATGCCTGAAAAAGAGGGCTTAGGTTGTCCCCCTTATCCAGATTTCTATCGGCATCTTTGGACATAGAACTCAAGGATTACATCCATGTTGCTGCTGCTCTCACAGCTGCCTTGTCCCCACTTCCTGGTTGTATCCTAAACTCCGCCAAGGGGACTTTACCTTAATAACCCTGCACTGTCCCTATGTGACATGGAGGCGGTGCAGAAATGTCAATTGAACAATAGGGATAAAGCTACTGTACAATTTCCATCCCTCCCCCGCACACAGAGAGGAAGCGCTTCCACCTCTGGACCGTCCCGCCATCGGAATACTTACCAAGATGGATCTGGATCAGGAATTGCGTCCTGGTATGTTCTGGCACAGAGGTGCCCACACATGCACTGTAGTACCAAATGGCGACCATTTTCATCACAAATATTTGACCATCATCAGGTAACCCTTGCCCCCTAACCTTCCCCTAAACCTCTGTTTTCCACAGCCTAACCCTAACCTTTCCATATAAGGGGCACAAAAGGAGGATGGACAAATATAAGGGGCACAAAAGGAGGCTTGACACATATAAGGGGCACAAATGGATGCTAGACCCATATAAGCATATGTAAGGATTCGGCTCTAAATTACAATTACATATAGTTCTTGTGAAAGAGAAAGTCACTGTTTACTTTGAGGGATTTGCTGCCAGAGACATCTGACATGGTAAGTGCGGCGCTTGCAGCCGCAGACCGTGACACTATGCACATATTTTTATTGTGTCATGCATAGTTTTAAACTGCATTACTAATATTAAAAGAGGTATATTCAGCTGTAATAGATCCCCTACAACTCACCCAAACATAACACATTTATAAAATACTAAGTGCTACGCCAGTCCTTTCACTACTAGGTGTTAAGAAAATACGACATTAATCACCTATAAATAATTAGAAGATCACAGGTAAGAGAACGCTAAAGACTGATGAACATCTATAAACATGTTTTCAGATGGGAAAGCTGTTTAGCTATCACTTAACATTTCTTTAATAAGCTTATTGAGTTCCAAATTTGCATTAATGTGAAGTTAACATTGCACTAACTGCCTGGATTAGTCCATTGAATATGGTCTACTGTAAGAAATATTACATTTTAACAATTGATGATTTGTAAATGGGATCTAACAGCTGGAACAATTAAAACCCTCTTAACAAACTTGGCTGAAAATTATATGTGATGCCATAAACTGAATTTAATTTACAGTGTTTTAAAATGAAACTCTCATTAGTTCAGGCAGTTTTGTGAATCTGACTTGCAAACGATGGTTGTAAAGAAGTTAATTTGAGATACAGCTATGAATGCAGTGTGGTTGTGGTCTAACCCTTGAAGTCAACATATTTGGGGGTAAATTATGCCCCAATAGGCTACTTGGTGATGAGATACACAAAGGGCTGGATCCAGACCTTGTTAAGTGCATGAACTTAGTTACACCCAGTAAGCAATTTAAAGATGTATCCCTGCATGCAAAGAATACAGTTAACTTGGCTCCCCCTGAAATCAACATGGTTTAGCCCTTGAGTAACTAAGTTCATGCACTTAACAAGGTCTGGATCCAGCCCAATGTGTGTAAGTGGGCTGTTTGGACTGCATGCGCCCTCCACGTGTTACATTAGTTTTACTAACTTAACTCCCATCATACGGAACTTAGTTCTGTACAATGGAATTTAAGTAGAAATGGACAGTGCTTCCCCTCCGCATGCTAAGGTGGGCGGAGGGAAGCATTTATTTTTTATAGTGTGGGGATGATCACTCACTTACAAGCACAGTCAGGCAGACCGCAGATCCACAAGTGTGACTTAATATGCCTTATGGCAGCATAAGTCAAACTTTTAGCGCACAAGAGAGAGGAGTGACAGGCGGAGTTCACTCCCCTCTCTCGTGCGGATTTAAACATCCCGCACGTAGGGGGGTGTGGATCTGGTCTGTTGTTTACGATAGTATAACTAGGTTGCGAAGTCTAGCCACAGATCGGTATTCACCAGAGCCCCTGATGGTAGAAATGGGCTTGGCTGTGTATTTGTGGCAGGTTGCGGTATTGGACTACTATCACATGATGACTAACAAACACTACCAACCCCAACAACAGCAGAAGACATATATGCACACAAGCCCAAAGTGAATCGCATACACCCAACACACAGCCTACCCAAAAGGCAGGTCCCGCCTGGTACTACCAGCCCAGTTGGAGGAACTATGGCCCGTATTCAGAGTACTGGACATAAAACATATACGTCCGGTGTTTAGCGATTTTTACTACTGTGCATGCGTAGTAATTTTTTTACGTAATCTACGTATCTTTTTCTTACGTAGATTGCGTAAATGCAGTCTGAAATAAAAAGATACATAGGTTACGTTAAAAAATGACTACACATGCGCAGTACTAAAAATCGCTAAACATCGGACGTATATGTTATACGTCTTGTACTCTGAATACAGGCCTATATGCAGAATCATTTCAGTTTGTGTACACACTTTTGGAATTCAAACAACAATGCCATGTGCTTTGGAACGAAAGCATGGGAGAATACACACTTACAATATCATTCCAAACACTTGTTTTCTGTGTGATCAGCACAACGATCAGGTGAAAATAATGTACAGTATACCCAGCTTCATTTGTACCACACCCCAGACACATGTAACCGGCCCTTCTGTATTCCATAACATCGATAAACCGTTCAACACAGCAGCAGTTGCAATCTTTTTCTCCGAACTAACAATAATGAATGAAAAAATACACAGCACGTATATTCTAAAAATTACTGTACCTGTTCCTAGAAAAAATATCTATAATTGGGGAAATAATGTAAACACACTGAACTGCTGCGGAATTTGTTTTGTGTCATAATAAATGTATTCTGAGTAAATATTAAAGTTCCAGTGGTGTGATCTTAAATAAATTAGGCAAACATCAGGATTACGCTAATTTGTATAGAAACACGGCTGAAAAGGAAACAACTTGGATGGAATGACATGTCCCAGATTATGCCTTTAACGAAATGCATTTCATTTATTTTCATCTCCAGATTTTTAGTTACAGCTAATCCTCAAGCAAGAAGCAACTGCAAGAGCATACAAATGTAGATGCTGCTTAATCTTCTTAGGGGTGCTTTAGACCCCTAGAAAAGTGGAGCTGTACTGGTATGAACACAGCAAATTGCATGTATACACTGTCCAATACATGAGTGTTCATCCTTCATTTCAATTGAGTTTTCACTATGTGCATTTTATTCAGAAAACTTAAGGGTTAATTTACTAAAATGTTTCGAAAACTAAAAAATAAACAGAATTTTTTTTTTAAATCTTAAATCTTTGACCCCAGCAGTATTTATTCTACCAGACTCAGCACGTCTCACATGAAGCTTTACTAGCATAAAATTATTAATATTACCAATAATTAGGTCCCATTATGAAATGCGAGGTGGACGCCATCTTCAGAGACTATCTGGTTTACTGGAAAATGATTTCACATGCACAATGTGTTCCTGCTGGGTCATCGAAATCTTCAGAGATAGGTCATAGAGATAGATCAGTCAGGATAGTTTGGACTTTTGCTTTTTTTATGACCGTTTTCACAAAAATGAAGTGATCTTTTAGTAAATGAGCCCTTCGTTCAATAACACAACATAACCTCCCAAACTGACAGCCATGATAAGGTGAGCATTGCCATCATTTTGAGAAAGGGACTTACACAAAATAGTTTAGCCTCATCACACACAAACAGCCAGTGGTAAGACCAAACATCAACTGGCTCTTCTCCAGCCATAAAAAGTAAGACAAATGGTACTTATTATATAACTGCCCTTGGTTGTTTTCTCTCAGTTTACCTAAAAGACAAGTCAGTTTGGGGGATTAAAGAAGGTAGCACATCCTCCAAAACTCACAGAGTTTGCAGCAAGATCTGAATTGGAAACAGACAGTTGAAAAAGTCTCTAGAGATTCATGGAGTGAATGAAAGATTTATCAGAGTATTTGTACAACATGCAAAGTTTAGAAGAAAAGTGTATACTAAATGTGTGCAATAAATCCATGCAAACAACCAATAACTTGTTACCTCATTTCAAAACACAATGCAAAAAGTCATTGCTATACAATAAACTGTAACATTTTCAACAGTCTATTAAATCTTTGTCTACTTTTAAATAGTAGATACGAAGGTAAAATACCTACTCGCAGTACATCTTAGTGGAAATGTAAAATAATACCTCTATATCATTGCAGAGGGCATTTAAAGCACAACCTATTCTTAATGGGGTCTGGTATAGTTGATAAGGCTGAGAAGGACAACACTTTTACCAGAAGGACTTGAGGAATCATGCTGATAAGCCCCCTCAGACATACATCCCCAATCTTTGTCGTTGGGAATTTCCTTACCCTCCCTCCTTTTACTTTGGATGAACTTGATGGCTAAAATATTTCTTTTCTCCTTGTTTATTTCTTTTGATTACAGGTTGTCCTTGTTGATGTGATCCTCTATAAGGGGACGCAGTTGTCGCTTATGCATGTGACGGCATGCAAATTAGCCATGTGTCCGGTGGTCGTGCACCTTCCTTTTCCTGCCAATCAGGGCATTTGGGCTGTTGCCCAATCAAGTGCTTCATAGCATTGCCAGTTATAGCATGTCTGTGCTTGTTGTTGTTTCTCTCTCTCTCTCTCTCTCTCTCTCTTTGGGCCTGATCCAGAATAACGCTGTTGTGCTGAGCATACTAACACTCAGCGTAACAGCGTTACACTCCCCCGACACTGTCGTAAGTACACTGGGTTACGCCGGCTGAAGGCTACCCTAAGTTCAGCTGGCAAAACCCAGTGTAACTACGCTGGGACGGCGGCGTTAGTACGCTAACACCGCCCTCCCAGCCTCATTACCCTCCTTCCCCCGCCTACCTGCACTACCCTCCAGTGTTACTACGCTATGTTTCCGTAGCAACGCCGGGCAACATCTGCCCAGCGTATGCGCAGATCGGCTTTTAAGCTGATCTTACGCTGCTGGCTGGCATTTTAAAGCCAGCCAGCGTAGGTCTGGATCAGGCCCTTTGTCTCTGTCTCTCGTTATATATTTGCGATTCTGAGTGTCTTAAGTTGTGCCTTCCCATGGTTCTCCCACCAGTTCCTGGTTCCTCTTTAATTCCCTTTTACCCCATAGTTGCTGTGTGCGTGGAGGGTGCTTGTGTGCAGAGGTGGAACTAGTGAGTTGTGGGCCCAGGTGTAAAAAATATGCTTTGGCCCTGATGATATCCCAGGTAGCCCGGTGGAGAGCTTCGGCGGTGCATTGATGATGGCTGTGGGCCCTTGTATCAGCTTAGGCCTCAGTGCCACCAATGGTAGTTCTGCCCCTGTTTGTGTAAGTGGGTGCTTGTCTGTCTGCTGCCCTGGTTCTCACCCTGTGGCAGGTCCCTGTCTGTCGTGTCTGTCTTCTTGTTTGAGCTGCCTCCTGACCTACAATGCTCTCTATTCTAGTGCTCTAGTGTGGTTCGCTGCAGTACCTGTTCTCTGTCTGCCTGGTCTCTGGTTCCATCTGCTGTTTCTCCATCAGCTGGTAGTGTCCGCTCTCGTGGGTGGTGACCCGGGGACCGTGACCTGCTGGGTGCCCTGACGCCCTGATTATCCCCACCATGTGGGTCT
>WWET01000326.1:21670-49846 GCA_011038615.1 Limnodynastes dumerilii
TCTTCTCTATCGTCTTGTCCCTTCATCCGTTCTTCCTCCACTCTCTCTTCTTTTCTTCTTTCCCATCCTGTCTTCCTCTGCTTCCCCATTCTGTCTTCTTATCTTCTCTATCGTCTTGTCCCTTCATCCGTTCTTCCTCCACTCTCTCTTCTTTTCTTCTTTCCCATCCTGTCTTCCTCTGCTTCCAAATTCTGTCTTCTTTTCTTCTTTATCGTCTTGTCCCTTCATCCGTTCTTCCTCCACTCTCTCTTCTTTTCTTCTTTCCCATCCTGTCTTCCTCTGCTTCCAAATTCTGTCTTCTTTTCTTCTTTATCGTCTTGTCCCTTCATCCGTTCTTCCTCCACTCTCTCTTCTTTTCTTCTTTCCCATCCTGTCTTCCTCTGCTTCCCCATTCTGTTTTTTTCTTCTGTCACTAGAGCTGTATGTGTTCTGCTGACTGCCACTGGAAGCAATTTGAACTTAATTAGTAATTAGGGTTAGGATTCTAGTAAGTGACACATTATAATATTCAATCTGACAGGTGAAAATTTAGTGAGTATGAGCCAGATTCAGAACCCTGTACATTAGGCTTACCAATGCAAGCCTCTTGCGAAAATAAGCCTAATGGTAACATCTGCACATGACGATCCATTCCCCCTGTAAGGTGACAGGGGGAACCTGTAAATTTGACAGTGTGGGCTAGTTCTGTGCGGAATCAGTGGTCATACACTGATCTACACAGGACACTTAAGGTAGGGATAGTGCTGCTAACTCCACATGAGAGAGGGTAGTGACAGGGAGTACACTCTCCTCTTGCGTGCGGACCACAAGACCTCCATGCATATGGAAACCGCATGGAGGTCTGAACCTGGCGAACTGTGAGTTTGAAGAAAGTCGATCGGTTAACCCTGGCTGCACTTTGGTGCTAGCAGGTATACTGTGGTTTATACCACAACCCTAGTAATATGTCAATGTACTGTTGAGGAGTAAAAGAGAGCAAGATGGACTATGTATAACACTTCTTTCATGTGCAGTGCAACCCATCAATACAGGGCCTTTGAGAGTAATGTCAGATAGCGGATTTACTTTCTCTTAAAAGATTCAGTCCTAGAGGGATAACGGATGATGACGACCTGCCAATCATCTAAATGCAATGACATACACAATGTGCAGTACAGTACACTAACGAACGCTGTTATTCAAAGTGGACCTGACATGCTCGTATTAGTGCACTTAATGAGGATTTGTATGGTTGAGTATGTTTTAAAACAGAAAGGATATGTTGTAATTACCCTTCATTCCTCTCCCTTAAGCCACAGTGGCTTAGACCATAACTTATTAAAGATCCAGAATGTGGGCTGAGACTTATCTCCCATCTCTTTGAATATAACGCCACTAGCATTAGGAAGAGATTACTAACACAAAGGCACAGAGGAAGAAATAGTGAGAATCATTTCTGAAACACAAGGTTAGTATTAGAATTACTTGAAATTAAATTATATTTAATTTGGGTAACTTTCGTGACAAATCTAGCTACATGTAATTCATTTTGGCATTCATTAAAAAGGTATAAAATAATGAAACCCATGAGAATAAAAATATATATTGTAATATATTTAATATGCAGTGGAATTGGCTCTGAACCTAAGGCTGCTGGGAAATTCATGTCAGAAAAAGCTCAAATAAAATAGCACCTTACCTGAAGACTGAAGCCTGAAAAATAAGCAGCATACAAAATTTAATTGGAATAATACCTTTATTCTCCTGGACATGTTGTTGTTTGAGGAGCAATGCAGAGCTACACACAGTGTAATGAAATGACAAAGAACTAAAAGGTAAAAAGAATCAGCATGATAACACTTGCTACCACAAATGTTAAAACGACCCTGCTGGGTAATAAAAATAATGCAATCCAAAATATACCCAGTGGAGAGAAGTGATTAAGAGAAGGCTTTGGAAAAAGGCAAAACAATATCTGAATCTTTTCATCACAAGGAAGACTAAAGAAACGATGCCAGGAAATTTAAGGAGTGAGGGGATGTGAGATCCAAAGACGGATATCAAGCAAATCAAAAGAGTGAATACATAACAGATTTATATACCAATGGTTATAGCTTAAGGACTTGTAGGATTGTTACATTTTCAAGTTTTAGAATAAAAATAAATAAATCACTGTAAACTCATAGGTCAAAATTGCTTTATAGGATGCTGTGAAAACTAAAACTTTAATCAGCAATGAACTGTAGACTGCGATACTGTAGAATATGTTGGCAGCACTGTTTAGAATTTAATGACAGTGAGAACATGAGCTTCAGCGATAGGGTGACATGTTGTTTACTGAGGCTCAGCTGTCAGAGTTCTTCCTTTGAAGAGCGTAAGTAATAGATCGATGAACCGCTGTAGGGTAGATATATTCAACCTCCCAAAAAAGAAAAGTGGAAAATATTTACTAATTACATTCTGGCTGTCACAACCTAGACTGTATCGGGAAAGTGACAGTGGACCTGATCCAGACTTAAGAGCCCTTTCTGCATGCACGGAGTTCCTGAAGTCCGCACGCAAGAGGCTGGTGCACTGCCATGACAGTCCCCTCTCCTGTGCAGGATATTGGTAACTTCCGTGTCCATTACCCTGCCTTAACTTCTCTGCGCGCATCGCTGTGCATCACCAACAGTCCACCACCGAACAAATTTTATTAAAAACATGCAAAATGTAGGTGATTATCAATATATTATTTCCCCATATATATATTCAATCACAATGGGAACCAAATCAGATACTAAGGTCTTTATTGCAATAAATAAATACGGTATATATTACTCCAACTGAACAGAGATCAGATATTGCTTAGTTAAAAATACCAATTTAATCAAAGGATTATGTCATCTATATGTTCCTCAATAGTCTTCTGCAGGGCTGCAATTCATAAGCGCTAATGCTTGTTCACATGATGATCAAACCCAGTTTAGCAGTCACTATGTTTGCTCTGAGTACCATCAAACTGTGACACTAAAGTTCTCTACAGCGCTATTCCTTATTATCATAATAATCCAGACTGTTTCAGAAGTTGCTATATTCATTCTAAGTACATTATAGTTCAGTGCTGCAATACTGTGACACAGCTAACATGTCTTACTGAACTCTCTTAACATGGTTCGTAGTGTACACATACGAGGGAACCATTCTGGTCTCCAGTCAATTAACAGACCATAACAGGGAAATAGAGTCAGTCTGCGTGCTATCAGGGGGGAGCTTGTGCACAGCTCCACTCTGTACCTAAGGCATCACTGATGGATATCCAAAGATTGTATGTAATAAGCAGTGATGTGATCGTACACATTTATCCAGTGTCTGACCAATTCGACAGCTGGAGGTTGGCTAAGATGGAAATTGGATAAGTGTACGCAGCTTTATAGGCCTGCGTATCTAACATGGACATGCTGTTTAAAAGTGCTGCTCAAGAGATCTGTATATAAAGTCATAAGTCATAAGGGGGTAGATTCAGAACTGAGTATTTACACTAGCCAGAGACATTTGCGAGTACTGCACATGCAAGGTTGATGTTACGACACGTAACACTGAACGTACATACCAGACTACTATGAACAGCCTAACTACGAATGAAGGGGCTTGCCAGCTATACAATACTCTTAATTACGCTTCGGAGGCGGGGTGAGTCATTTAAATCGTACAGTATGGGCGTGCTTAGGCGTGTAAGTACATGCAGCCATTACGGGTGACAGGAGTTACACTTGGAAAAGTTAAGGTAGGGTTTGGAAAGCGTCTTTCATTAAAGTGATGCAAGAATATTTAGGTCCCACGATGGTCAGCGAGCCTTTCGCTGACATCATTCGGCTATGCAGTCCCGGCACATGCACAGTAGCTGCCTTTTGGGACATGTAAAATTTCAAGTCCCAAAATGCAAAATCACTGCGCATGCACTGGGTTAGAGGCAGACGCGCCCGGTCAGGTAAGTTTAAAAGCTTCGTTCTCTATTATTTTGTGGTTTGTTTTTTTTTTAAATATGTTTATTAGATCAAAAATTTATTAAAACTAGTTAATATATAGATATATTTTTTTTACTTAAATTTTAATGGATTTTTTACTTAACTGTATTCCAGTTAAGTAAAAAAAACACGAAAACGGGCTTTATCATATGAAAACGATCTTTGTAAATAGAGCCCTATATCACTTCCAACAAAGAACAATAGATCTCCACCCTATTAACATATTAGATAATAAGCCAATGGAATGAGATGGCATTAGGCCAGGTGCTCAGTAGTATTACTGATAGCATAGTGGTCTGTTGTAAATGCTGCTCCCCTTAATTATTATTATTAAAAGGTACATTGATTAATGTTCTTCTTATTGGAAGGGAGTAGGAGGTAGGTAGGTTTTTATGCCTATGGAAGAGGTAAATTCATTAATAAAAGATTCCACATTACAAAACCACTGTCACATATGTCAAACAACAGGTTCCAGTTTTCTCTACCTTTATACCATTCAATTTTTTTTACATGCAACATACTGTATATAAATAAAATATAAAGAAAACTTCAGCCAAAAGGATTATTCTCTTGAAATTATTTATACTTCACAGTAACAAAAAATAGACTCAAACTAGATTCTTACAACCCAGAATAACAAAATATATAATTATTATTAGTAGTAGTAGTTGTAGTAGCAGTAGTATTTTTAGTAGTAGTAGTAGTAGTATTCTTATATTATCATTATTTTGCATGGTTAAGTGTAAAGTGTAAAGTCCCAAATGTCACTCTGACTGCATGATGTGTTAGATAAAATCAAAGAATAAATAAACGTGAAATATATCATTTGTATTCCTGACATGGAAGCGGAATTCTTTGAGGAGCTGTTTATCTTTGAAGAAAGACATCAGAGTACTTACAATTTGTCCGTGACTTTTACATTTTAACCCCAAGCTTTTTTGGGATACATTTACATTTTTATTAGCATTCTTTGCTGAGGATGTTGGCTTCTGTTTCAGCTACTCATTAGCTGTTATTAGTTGTTATTCAATATTCTATGATGATGACTTTGTGCTGCCGTAAGGCTATGTGGCATATAGTAATTAAAAAAGATAAAAATATTGATTCCAGAAACCAAGGAAAAACATAGGCATGCTAAACATTTATGGAATTATATAAAAAAAATGAGTCTAGTATGTATGTCACAGGTAAAATCCACTTAGAGGTAATACAATGGTTAAATATATCCTATTTTGATATCCTTTTTAAATCCCGTGGGCAATCTTCTGCTTTTTAATTATTTATTTTATTTATTTTTTCATTCTTGAAATTTTAACGTACAAGAGCTCCTCATTTGATTGCATTTAAAAAAATAATACTGCTGTTTATAATTGCATCACTAGCATGCTGCAATAGGTGAATGCTGAAGAATGTTTGTAAACTTGCAACTTAAATGCCAGCTTGCATGCGTCTGCTGTGCTCTTTGCTACTGCCATCTTTCACACTGAAGCGTGAGTGAGCCTGTGGGGTCTAGTTATACATGAAGGAACGATCAAACAGCACTTCTGGTTTTTCTGTTTTGTTATTAAATGTGAGTCCAGTCTTTTGTTACAGCATTTAATGACTTACAAAAGGAAATAAAACTGCTTTTATGACTTTACAGTGAGGAGTTACAAGAGGCCCTGGGCATAACTCCCTACCATCTTCCTCAGTTCATTTATCGAATGCGCCAACTAGGATATCCTCCTGGATGGCTGAAAGATGCTGAACTGGAGAATTCAGGGCTCTCTCTGTATGATGGAAGAGGTATTTCTAATGGCATCCACACTGGCTACTTATTTTTTCTCCCTTTACATTTGCAGACTTACCTTAACTTTTTCAACATTCATTGTGTTTACTTTATAGATACTAGTGATGGCGAGATAAAAGAAGACTCACTGGCAAATAAACATGTATCTTATGACATCTCTAAATTAGTCAGCTATCCTGGTTTTAATATTGCTCCTGCACATGGCGTTGCAGATGTGAGTTTACTATATTTTGTTTCATTTGCCAAATAATTTCTCCTAACATCCTCTCTCTAAAATTTCTACAAGCCCAGCGTGCTTTGTTAGGTTATAGCCGTGCAGTCAAAACATGAGGTGAGCAAGGCTTGGTTTAGCAGAGTTAGATAGCAAAGTAGTAGAACTAGTGGGGGAATGTTTGCAGGTGATGAGCTTATGGTCTGGTAATGTTAAACTCACCCTAAATAATGGTGGGATTTTCGGACAAGAAATGAAGCAGCCATGCAGAGAAGTGTTTAAGAAATTGTTGGCAAGATGATTTCGATCACTGCCACAAGCAGAGAGAAAGTGTTGAAGATTTAAATGTTCTGTTTAATGAAGAGATGTTGAGCAGAACTGTGAAATGTGCAATTTGAGGAACATAGGACTGGATATAGTCTTTAAGGCAGGTTTGGACTGTCTATTTCTGACATCCTTTGATTGCACTGTACGGTATAGTTATTGTGGGAGGAGTAATGACATTTCTGTCCCATTTCAATTAAAGTACCTGCATACAGTTCTGTTTTTTCCTTTTTTCTTTGAGTCAGTCTTTTAGCTGTAAGGGCTATGAGAATCCTATTGACTCTATAGCATCTGCTTCAGTACCATAAATGACCTCTCCATGGAGTATCTTCCCAAGCTTTTTGAAAAGATACCTGGTGAGCAAGCCAGAGAAAGGGATTAGTCGTTTTATTGTATTCTTGGTATTTGAAAGCATTCAAACCAGTCTTGAATGTATAATCCTTGTAAGGTGATTTCTAATCAGCAGCTTGTATTCTAAACGCCAAACTTTATCACTGTGTGTTCATAAAAACCAATAGCAATATTACTGTTTCCAGGCCTTTTCCAAGAAATTCTAGTTTTAAGCTTAAATTTCGTTGTAATTATAATTTTCACCAAAGCATTAAGTTATTTTTTTATATGAAAATGATCAACTTTGGGTTTTTTTGTGTAATTTCCAAAAATGTTTTTTTGTTTTTTTTCTTTGGTAAAAATTGTACACATTAATATAATCTGTTCAATGGACATTTGGTATTTGACTTTTTAAGGCTGGCTTCAATGCAGCTACTACTGGCAGTTGTTAGCTTTGAACCTCTGAAGTCCTGGGGCAGATCTAAGCTGCAGGTTTGGAAAGGTTCAGATGTTGCCCATAGCAACCAATCAGATTCTAGCTCTTCTTTCCTATTACATACTGGAGAATGTAACCTAGAATCTGATTGGTTGCTATGGGCAACATCTCCACTTTTCCAAACACGCAGCTTAGTAAATCTGGTCCCTTGTGTCTGAAACTATTTAACCCAAAGAAGTAGCCTAATTACATTTAAAGTCATGCAATATTTTTACTATTCATTCACCAATTATGATTGGAAGAAATTGGTGCTACCCGTAAGGACGTAGGTGTACATAGAAGATCGATGCTGGGCACACTGTTGTCAGAGCCCCTCCCTGAAACCTTCTAACTAATGCACAATCCTTCACTGGGCCCAATCCGGAGGTGAGCGTGTGATACCTGAGTGGCATTACGTATCGCTGCGTGATTTTTCACTGCACATGCTCAAATCAGAAAAGCATGTAATCACACCCTATTCAGACCCTAACGCAAATCTAGCTGTGATGGCTTGCGTTCTGAAGGGCGTTTCGCGGGAGGGAAGAGGAGGAGGCGTGTCGTCAATGTACAGTAAGGCTACATGATCCAGATCTAGACAAAGCACCTGATTCAGAGACTGAAATTAAGAGAAATGTTACTCCTGGGCCAAACAATGTTGATTACAGGGGAGTCCTATTTCATCTGTTGCAAAGTCTGTTAAAAATTGAGAGGTGATGTTTCCTGGCCCAAGTCTAAATAAAAGTGTGATAGTAAAGCTGGTCACTATCTTTGTGCAATAAACAATTCAAAGATATATCCCTGCATGCAAAGAATAAAATGAACTTGACTCCTCCTGAAATTAATATGGTTTAGCCCAGTTGTAACCTTCCTCTCTTAATTTCAAGCTCCTTCTTAAGTCTGATTCCGGTGTTTACCATAGTCACCGATAATTGGAAGCTCAGGAATAGAGCATTTTGTACCTAGTGGAATGGGTCATGTTGAAAGGTCTGGGATCAGCGATCCCTAGGATGGCAAAATAATGAAAATAAAATAAATTTATAGACCCCATCAGGTCTCAGTATCATAACTACTGACTGCTGTGACTTCTGTGGTTTGGGGTAATTTCTAAACTTTAGGACAGAGCAGGGTGTTTTTTGTCTGTTTTATTAAAGATTGAGAAATGCTGTAAGGCAATGAAGAAAAAGCCTTGGAAAATAAAACCTTCAGAAGTGACAAGTCGTATTGTTTGGTCACGGTCTCTCTGAGGTTTAGAGGCATTTGGCCTGTGTTTATGAGTTAAAGAGTTTTGAAGGTCATGTCTGAATTAGAACCTTTGCTTATTGTCTGCTTTTCGCGCTATCATCGTTACTATAGCATATGGCATTTTAAAGCGTGGTATCTCCTGAAGGTAATATTTTCAGAATCCACTTTCATCTCACCCTCTGGTGTAGTATTTATCAGGCTGTGTTTACATCTGCAGGTACTGATAAGGTGGAAAATGCTACCTGACTAACATTATTAAGCCAGCTTTTTTTTACTGAGCTACTTTCAAATGATTATCGCCTGTGGACATTTAATAGTTATGTGCTATAAGATAGTATTAATATTCTCATGCTTCCTCCAACACTTTGAAGACCCGGAATTGCTAAGATGCCATATATTTTGTGAATGCGACAAAGAAATAATCTGTGCTTTAGCGGAAAAAAAAGAAACAGAATGAAATGACATCCCTACGCAAGAAGATCTTTGCAATCTATTTTAAATTAAGCAATTACGTTGACTGAGTATGGGAACGTACAAAACATGTGTTGTAACAATGGGAGATCTGAAATGTAATATATTACATATAAAGCATTATCTTCACTGGCTGCGTTTTCCCACTATAACATTTATAAATACAAGAGTATAATAATAATAAAAGTATATAATCATGGACCGGAGCTTGAGGTTTGGTTCTCATACTTTGGGAGCAATGGATGCAGTTTTGTAAGAACCATAAGCCTGATCCAGATCTCCGTGAGACTTCCGTGCGCGTGGAGATCTGTAAGTCGACACGGAAGATGCCTCTGTCGCTCCCCTCTTTTGGACGGAGCTCTGGACACTTATTTGTCTAGAACCCTACCTTAACTTCTCCATGTGGAACTGTTGATCCCTGTATGGTGAAGAGCCGGCCCCTTCCACGGAACTTCTTCTACAAGAAACAAAGGGGTAAATCCAGACCTACGGGCTTGTTACGTTTGAATATGTAGCGTATTTACGCTACCATAGTTTCTACGCACTCCCATAGGCACTCTCCTCGCTCGTACATACTTTAGCCGTTTCATGCTGCCCAAACCCTACCTTAACTTTTCCTAGCGTAAGTACTGACGTACGGAATGGATTTATGTACATGACGGCCTAAATCTGCCCATACTGTCCAATTTAAATGTCTCCCCCCGTCTACATAGCGTAATTACAGGTGTCGTATTGATGCCCCTGCCCCTTTGTTTGTATTTACGCTGATGGTAAGTACGTTCAGCTTTACGTTGCGTAACATTGGCAGCGCGCATGCGCAATAAATACAAATAGCCAGTTTGATGTCATCGGCTAGCATAAATATGCTAGCGTCCTTAACTCTGGATACGGTCCAAAGACACATAACATTTGGCGCATGCATGAGCCAAAGTTACTTGTCAAGTGGACTTACGCAAGAGACTAGAGTAAGTCCCATTAATGAACTCATTCTGTACAGGTCCCATGTGAGTAAGTAGAGCATGCATACAGGTCCCAGAGGAGAGAGGCAACCATGTAAGCTGCCCAATATATTAAATAACTTTATTTTCTATGTACTTTGTGTTGTCTTTGAAAACATTGGGCTGGATCCAGACTTAACTAAGTGCTTGAACTTAGTTACTCCTGGGTTAAACCATGTTGATTGCAGGGGAGTCATATTCCATCTGTTGCAAACAGTATTAGAATTGAGAGGTGATGTTTCCGCTGGTCAGTATTTGTGTGCAGTAAGCAATTCAAAGATATATCCCTGCATGCAAAGAATACAATTAACTTGACTCCCCCTGCGATCAACATGGTTTAGCCCAGGAGTAACTAATTTCAAGCACTTACTTAAGTCTGGATCCAGCCCATTATCATCATGATTAGAATGATTAACAACCTCTGGTAGGCAATTTATAAAGTATAATCTAAAAAAAAGCTTACTGTCCATATCACCATTCCAAGTTGGTTTCTTTTATTACAAAGCTTAGAACGCTTAGTGAACTTTCCCGTGAAGAGTAAGAACACACAATTCTTTTGCTCTTTGGAAGCAAATATCAAACTAAAGACAAAGATTTGCTCTGTATAGTAAGAGATAATTATAAAATATGTATTTTCGTGCTGTTTCTACCAGTCTCATGCAGCTTAAAATTAGGCTAGCATTCATTTAGCCTGGTGGAGGTGATGTTTAATATATAAGAAAACAATGCGTAAATTTAATTAATAGATTAATATTTTGATAGGAAAAAGCATTTATAATGGTATATAATGCAGCTGTTCTGTAATTACAGCACAATCTACAAGATAAATATACACTGTCCTTTAACTCTCACTGACTTCTTAAATTCACTTCTGTGTAATTAAGAATACAATGTGACAAATAAATGTTATGGTAACTTGCTATACTCTGATGTTTATTTATTTAATGCATTTTAATGCTATTATTAATGTATTAATGTACATGTACTATATCTGGTAAATGCAAATGTGGCATAACACCGTATAAATACGGATTAAATGGGACAATTGCAAACTTGTTCCTTTGCTTTGGGCAAAGCTGTATAATGAATACTGGAACATTATTAGCATGTCAGCGGAGGTTGATTGACACTCTATCGGAGAAGAAATCTGGGACAGAGCAGAGGAGAGTGCACAGAGAGATGGAGAGAGCAGAGGAGAGAGAGCAGAGAGAGATGGAGAGAGCAGAGGAGAGTGCACAGAGATGGAGAGAGCAAAGGAGAGAGTTCAGAGAGATGGAGAGTGCAGAGGAGAGATGGAGGCCCGGATTCAGACCAGTAGACGTATTGCTCATACATCCGTATTTGACCGATATTTGCTTCTGCGCATACGTAGTTAATTTTTTACGTAATCTAAGTCTTGTTTCTTCTTTAAAATTGCATATACGCAATCTACGTAACAAAATGATATGTAGATTACGTAAAAAATTTACTACGCATGCGCAGAAGCAAATATCAGTCAAATACGGACGTATGACCAATACGACCAGTGGTCTGAATCCGGAGAGAGTTCAGAGAGATGGAGGGAGCAGAGGAGATTGCACAGACAGATCGAAAGAGCAGAGGAGAATGCACAGAGAGATGGAAAGAGCAGAGGAGTCTGCACAGAGAGATGGAGAGAGCGGAGGAGAGAGCACAGAGAGATGGAGAGAGCAGAAGAGTGTGCAAAGAGAATGGAAAGAGCAGAGGACTGTGCACAGAGAATGGAAAGAGCAGAGGAGTGTGCACAGAGAGATGGAGAGAGCAGTGGAGTGTGCACAGAGATGGAAAGAGCAGAGGAGTGTGCACAGAGAGATGGAGAGCAGAGGAGAGCGCACAGAGAGATAAGAGGAGAGTGAACAGGGAGATGGAGAGCAGAGGAGAGAGCTAAGAGAGATGGAGAGAGCAGAAGAGAGTGCATAAAGAGATGGAGAGAGCAGAGGAGAGAGCTCAGAGAGATGGAGAGAGCAGAAGAGTGTGCAAAGAGAGATGGAGTGAGCAGAGGAGTGTGCTCAGAGAGATGGAGAGCAGAGGAGAGCGCACAGAGAGATCAGAGGAGAGTGAACAGGGAGATGGAGATCAGAGGAGAGAGCTCAGAGAGATGGAGAGAGCAGAGGAGAGTGCATAGAGAAATGGAGAGCGCAGAGGAGAGAGCTCAGAGAGATGGAGAGAGCAGAAGAGTGTGCAAAGAGAGATGAAGAGAGCAGAGGAGTGTGCTCAGAGAGATGGAGAGCAGAGCAGAGGAGAGTGCACAGAGAGATCAGAGGAGAGTGAACAGAGAGATGGAGAGCAGAGGAGAGAGCTCAGAGTAATGGAGAGAGCAGAGGAGAGTGCATAGAGAAATGGAGAGAGCAGAGGAGAGAGCTCAGAGAGATGGAGAGAGCAGAAGAGTGTGCGCAGAGAGATGGAGAGAGCAGAAGAGTGTGCACAGAGAGATCGAGAGCAGACGAGAGAGTACAGAGAGATAAGAGGAGAGTGCGCAGAGAGATGGAGAGAGCAGAGGAGAGTGCACAGAGAGATGGATAGAGCAGAGGAGAGAGCTCAGAGAGATGGAGAGAGCAGAGGAGTGTGCACAGAGAGATGGAGAGAGCAGAGGAGAGTGCACAGAGAGATAAGAGGAGTGTGCACAGAGAGTTGTAGAGAGCAGAGGTGTGTGCACAGAGAGATGGAGAGAGCAGAAGAGTGTGCATAGAGAGATGAAGAGCAGAGGAGAGTGCACAGAGAGATGGAGAGAGCAGAGGAGTGTGCACAATATATGAAAAAAAACAGTATGTTGAGGGTGCTGGGGATTAAATATCAGATAAAACAGCACCAAGAAATAGTGACTAAATACACTCTATAACACACTAGTGTATATATCCTCAACAAAGAATCTGGTAAAAGAGAAAAAAATGTGAATTGCACATTCCAAAAATTGAAAAACAAAAACACCAGTGTTAATTTATAGAACCAGAACTAATCTCAGAAAATGCACAAATGAATGGTACCTTGGGATGTATTCAAATAATTAACAGTAAAAGCAATTATAGAAGCAAAGAAACAAAAATAAACACATATATGCTGAAAACAAAATGAAGGAAAAATTGCAACAATCCAATACATCAGTGTAGAGCAGTGATTCCCAAACTGTGCGCCGCGGCTCACAGGGGTGCCGTGACGCTCTCACTGGGGTGCCTCGGAATGTTTTTATTTCCTGTTGTATTTTATTGTATTTTTGTCTTAGGGGTTCCTTGAAAAAAAATATGGAGACCCTAAGAGTGCCTCGAACTTAGAAAGTTTGGAAACCACTGGTTTAGAGTGTAAAAATCTTCAGTGTAAAATAGACTTGGGAAAAACTGTTTCAAAATAAATAAACAATATCAAGTCTATAGAGAAACTGTGTAACAAAAAATGGTAACAACAATATGAAAATGAAGAGGAAAGTGTAAATAGTCCTATATGAGATAATTCTATAGACCAGGGGTTCTCTACCTTTTATGGGGAAAGTACCAGTTACCCACTATAGAATTATGTCAAGTCCAAATGACCCACTATGGAATCACGTGAAGTACCACTTTCCATATCATGTAGACACATACCCATAACCCATATGGTGCATTTTATACATATGCCATTTTGCCCCCTAGATATCAAGATATTTCATAAATTATGTTCCCGCCCATTTGTCCCTAACCCTCCCTTCTCTATAGCCTAACTCTAAGACCCCCGTCCCCACAGACTGACCCTAACTCTCCCCTTATATGACCCTAACCCTCTCTTCCTAAGATCTTAGCCATAAACCCCCCTAACACTAAAAGTCCACAGAGAGGTTACTCCCTTCTCCAGAGATGTCAGCGGTGGGTCTACGGCGGGTCCTGCGAAAATGAATGGGTGAGTATGCTGATCGGCACCCTCGCCCATTCATTAAAAAAAAACCTCTAAAAAGGCTGCCTATGTGAAATAGAGCCAGCCGAAAGTTTATGTATCGCCTTTTATATCCGTATTGTAGATGGGATATAAAAGAAAGGGGGAAAAAAGCTTTTAATGTGTAAAAAACTTCAACAATTTATTGTAAATATTAAAACTAATTAAAATATATCAAATCAAAAAACCAAATAGGAGGAATGGTGTATACAGGAAAAAATAAACATATGACAATTCATTAAATAACAGGGTGGATAGAGAATGATTGATTAAAAAAAATAGAAGAGGGAAGAGAAGCCCAGTACCAGACTTCTGAGAGATGCAATGTCACTAATACATAGACTCAAGAAGAACGTGAGCTAATTAATACCACTTTGAAAGTGCAATATTGCTAATCAAAACAATGTGCCCTGAACAATTTCATAAAACATACATTTTATTGAAATATATTATTAGAAAAATCACTAGAGACGAAAATATTACAGGTTAAAATTCCAGCCCATATTCTCCACTGCCTCAGACATCAAAGTAACAATATGTGACATAGATTAAGTCAATCAATAGATACAAATAGAAAGATACACATCATAGTGGCAGTAAACATGATAGCAGAATGAAAAACAACCACCTAAACTAGAAGTCCTGTCCCTACTCACTAACAACCTCACGGTCGTTCTTCACCCATTCCGGGTCCGTAGCTGCTCCTACTCTGTTCTGGATGTGTGGTTGTTTTCAAAAGAGGAGAGAGAGCTGGAAAGAAAAAGGAACGTCAGTCCTGTGCACCGGGCCGCCGAGATCTTTCATGCAACACGCGTTTCGTCAGAGAACTTGGGGATCATGGGAATCAATCATGGAGGTGGAGAGCCGAGCTGTGTTTTTAAGGAGATGTGCTCCAATCACTGTCTAGCTGAAATGCTCCTCCCCTAATGCACAATACCGGAGAAAATTTCTGAGATTAGTTCTGGTTCTATCAATTAACACTGGTGTTTTTATTTTTACATTTTTGGAATCTTTGAAATGCAATTAACTTTTTTCTTTTTCACCAAATTCACTAGTCACTATTTCATGGTGTTGTTTTATTTAATATTAAATCCCCAGCGTCCTCAGCATACTGTCCTCAGCGCTACATAGCTTCATAGCAATCAGTTCCAATCTTCTCCTTATTTCCATGCGTCTGGTTAGCATTTCATCCGCTTTTGCGTTCTACACTTGCTTGCTATACAGTTAGCACACATTCCTTTCTGTCTAAAATGACAGTTCCATCCCCTTCAGAAAGGGTACCTGGGCTGCACGTGGGTGGGACTTCTTAACAATGCACTGCGTGTCCTTTGTCTTTGTACTGGTCTATCCTTCATACCATTCACATTTTCCATTCGTACAAGTCGGAAAAGTTACAGTAGGTCCTAGCTGTCATAATATATCACCCAGCAAACAATAAACCATCTCCTACCATAAAATATACTTCAATAAATTTCCACTGTCTGGATGGCTTTCAGAATTTCATATATATTTTACAGTTTCCGAACAGACACCAACATTCCAAGATCCAGAAACTCAGCAGCGGTTTGTAAAGACAGAAATAGCTTTCATTTTTTGATCAATCTGCTTATCTCCTTGCTGTCTTTATCAATGTCATATCTATCTGCTCTTTGCCTCCTAGCTACCATCTTCTTTCTATAGTGGGGTACAGTTATCAGACAATCATCTCTTCTAAGGACAAGGAAAGGTACCATTATATATTATTATGTATTTTCTGGCAAAGTCCTGCTGATTCTGCAGTAACGGTACCATTCTCCAATGTAATCATTGGAGGGGGACCAGCAGCCAAAGCTCTCGCCTGTTTTAATTGCCTATGGTAGGGAGTAGTATAACTAGTATAACTAGTGTGTTAAGTAAAGTAAATGATCATTTAAGTTTTGTTAACACGTTTTAGAGCTGTAAAGGTTTTGTCAATTTGAAAACAGAAAACCGCTTTCACACTTAATTTAGGCACGGAAGTCCATTATGCACGGATTTGTAAATCGGATTTCGTGACATACGTACGGAGGGGCGTGGTTGTCTTCCGTACGTGCGTAGTTTAGTGAAAGTGGGTGGGGGACACATTTAAATGGACTAATATGGGCGCGGTTTGTCATGTACGCGCGTACGGAAGGAAAATACGCACATTACTACACACGTAGAGTTAAGGTTGCCCTATGGACGCGTAAGTCACCAAAAACCGCCCGTGTGAGCGGAGTGTTATGGGTGTTGACTTGCCACGGACGTGCGTATATTTGCATACTTTATACATACATATCTGTGAATACGGTCCAGAATTCCAATTATCCAGTACTCAGGCAATAGGAAAACAAAGCCAAAGAAGAACTATTAGAGGACAGAAGTTAGTTACAACTGCAAAAATAGATAAAGGAACAGAAGTGACTTTTTATGTTACTGTTGTGTATTGTATTGATATTTCTGAATGTGTACTGTGTTATTGGTATTGCAGACTCTGACCATACAGTACATTCCCATTTGTATCTAGTATAATATACTGGTTTCAATCTGTATGGCAGACAATCAGTTGTGCGTGAGGCGTCTATGGAATGTCACATTGCACAGATCTCGTGTGAATTTACAGAACTAATTGTCTCTCGCACCCATAGAGGTGCTATTGTAATAGATGGAATATGGCACAATATTAGGTATCATTTTTCTAATTAGATTCTCCTCTTCAATATTGTTCTACCTTTCTATGAAATGAGTCCTAGTGTTTGTGAGGCATGAAACCTACATTTCAAACTACAAGGGTGCAGTAGTCCTATAGCAATAAAAGATGAGTGTGGGTCTCCATACCAAGCGGGCCAATATCGACAGGGCTGTTCGCTCTTAGCCAGTTCGGAACTGGCTGGGATATCGATTGTTCATGCCTCGATGAGACATGGCAATCGATTCCCGGATCACCAAACACAGTGCCCCGAAAGGTGAGTTTTCCCCAACCCGCTTCCTAACCCACTCCCTAAGTCTCCCCCCCCCCACAGCCTAACCCTAAGTCCCCGCAGCCTAACCCTAAGTCTTCCCTCATGCAGCCTAACCTTAAATCCCTGGCGGCGGCGCTTCCGAAAGTGAATGGGTGAGTATACGAATCACATACTGACCCATTCATAAAATAAAAAATTCTGAGAGGGTTCACATTCGAAATAGGGACAGCCGAAAAACTGCTTTTGGCTGTCCCTAATTCACAGTTCGAGCCTTTGCGGTGGGGACTCGCAAAGTAAAAGATAATATATAACTTTCAAAAGCTAGACAAACCCTCCAAACAGAAAAAAAAGGGGAGTTGTCCAGCAAGCAAAGGAACATTTGTATTAAAAAGCGCCTTTTGGCCTCAGAATACGTAGGGTATTCAAAATGTTCCACAGCTGATGGGTCTTCAATGGCGCAATGGGCCTTCAACAATAACATTAACATCTGAGGAATGAATACAAAAAGGTGATGCATCTTGTGCAGTCTACAGAGAACAAGAGGAAACTGAGCTCTTCTTCCGATATTGAAGTCTTTATTTCAAAAACAGAATTATCTGGGAGGAGACTGGAAAAATCAAGAACAGCTGAGGCAAAAAGAAAAGGAGAGATCTTTCTTCAGTTACATCCAATACAAACCCTTGAGGATTATTTCAACCTATTTCCATTTTTTTAAAAGAGAAAATGGCTCAACGTCTGCAAATGCTCTTTACTGTACACTCACAGTATGCCTGGCATTTAGTGGGGCTAATGAAAGGAGTGTTTTTATAGCTGGAATGAAAGACTGGATGCATATTCACCAGGTCATTAATGAACACAACACCAGTAATAACAAAAGAGAATAAAGGAAATTAAAGACAACATACAGGTCATGGGACAGGTTGTTGAGTCATTAAACTGATTGGTAAATGAAGAGTGAGCTTCAGGGGAAGACACTCAGAAGCAAAGTATGCATTGAATGAGTCACGACTAGTCCAATTGTTGTCAGTTGTACAGATCCCACCGGAACAGGGGACTTATAACTTCTAAAGGGGGTACTGGAGACAAATGTATTGGAGATTAGTCACTGTATTGGCAATGCCAAAAATGGAGTTGCAAATACGCAAGGTGTATATAATGATTTTAAAGTTTGGATTTCCTATAAATCACCTGGAAACCATATATATTTAATCATTCATCGCTAAAACATATTTATTTCTCTTTTTAATGGAATTAATATTTTCTATAAGGAATCTCATAAAAATGTTAAGAATGGGATCAGATAAATGGGAAAAGGATGGCTGGTCAATATTGCTGATTACAAACCATTGGTGGGCAAAGGATGTAACAGTGACCAAAATATTTTGCTCATTGGTCAGCACAAAAAGTTGTATGTGTGGTCACATGATTCTATCTCTCAAATCAAATTAAAGAATCTGTCTGACTTAACAACTAAAGCCAGAAGCTTCTTAGGTGTGAATACAGCCCTAAAGCCAGAAGCTGCAAAGAATCCCTTCTTCATATGAGACCACAAATACAGGTTTGATTTATACGCATATTTTAATTACACTCTTATCCAAGTATCTGCAAGCTATCGGGTTTGATCTGCTGCAAGTCACAAAGTTTTCTATGTCGACAGGTAAGTCTTTTATCCTAAACCTAACCTTTACCCTCTCTTAACCGTAACCCTCCATTTCCCACAGCCTAGCCCTAACCTTTCCCTTCTTGAGCCCTAACCCTAAATGTTTTAGTCATTTCTCCCCATCCCCACACACAAGCCAGGGTTTATTTTTCAGTCAGGGAGTGTGCGGCAGGTGGACATGATTACAGCCAATCAGATCCCAAGGCCGGCTTTAAACTCTGGCTCCTTACTACATGCGATCATCATCACTTTGAGAAAGAGGTGACTCCCTTGAAACGCATCAGTGGTGATATGGACTCTTGCACCGCAGTAAAGTCTTTCCACTCCGACGGTCCTGTTGTGGTTCCCCTGAAACTTCCATCTGGACGGTGCCCGGGCTTTTCCCGTTCATCAGTGGAAACACCGATCCTCATTTCCACCTCTGACCGCCGGGTACGGACTTTCTGTTAGCATTTGTATTTCACACTAGGAGACCACATTCTCCATATTGGTTTTATTTTATTTGTTTTTGTAATAAATTGTTTATTGATTCACTATATTTATTTTCTCTTATGTAATTATGGCTTTGGAGCATTAAAGACCGGGCTACCACCTTCAGACTGCACGATTTGTACACCTGCCGACACTCATATTGGTCTAAGACAATTTATATATATATATATATATATTGAACCTTGTTTCTAGTTACACAGCGCCATTCAGCAGTATAACCTTTCATTTGTCTTTCATTTTTAAAGAGGGTTGTAGGTCCCTTTTTTATACCCCTGTTTTCGGCTGCAGTGTTTTACACGTTCTAACCCTAAACTCCCCTTCTTGAGCCCTAATCCTCAATGCCCCACAGTCTAACCCTAACCATCCTCTTAATCCTTAATCCTAATCTTACACCCGCTGCAGCCTGGCGCTATTGGGAACAGCTGGCGTCTGTATCATTGTTGTAATAGGGTGAGTCAGAGTGAAAACTGCATCCCCCATCAGATGAATAGGGGCCCCTGAATACATTGGAAAAAATACAGCATAAAAACTAAAGTGGTCAAATTTATTAAGTGGCCACAGAGGAACAAGAGAATAGTCCACTAAAAATATTGTCATGTATGAACCAATTGCACTTAAAGATAATAAAGTAGGTATGTACAACCAAAGAGTAGATACAACTACTGAAATTATAAAAGCAAAGTTAAAAAGAATATGTCATTGTATAAGGATCTGACCTATTTATCTCCTGTCAGAGAGATAAAGACTTCACAATGGATTGCAATCAGAACCTGAGAATTTGCCAAGTAACTGGGATAGGCTAAAAAGTCCTCACTTTTATATACATGCTGGACAGCCTTGAGGAGAATGTTGAGAATATACTAATGTTATAAGGAAGGACAATTCTGACCTGGCTTACAATTTAAAGAAGTCTATTTGAAAATGGTGTAACAAGTGTGCTATGTGTGTTTATATTGCATTGGAGCACTACATGTTATATTCTGAAGGTTATAATAGCATAGGCCTAGCATATAAATATCTTCCCACACTTTCTGCAATACAAGTCTGATGATAAAGAAAAGTCTACAATGACTAGGGACCGTATTCAGAATGAAGAACGTCTGGTAATTTACGCACGTAAAATGCGTAAGTGGAGTGATTTCTATTCAGGGCACATGTGCAGAACATGGAGATACGAAGCGTCATTGGAAAGATGCGTAAGTAATTTCCGTACGTCAAAAATGCGTACGAACATAAAAGATCGGACGTATTATTAATAAGTAGGCGTCAGTCGCAATGTAAATAGCAAAAAATAGGCGGGGTAATGCAGTAGACGTGCGGTTGTATTTGCAAAGTTTAACTTCCGTCACATATACGCACGCTAATGATAAGGCTGCTTTCACAACACGGAAGTGTGTCAAAATTTATTCATTTTGCAAAACGTACTTATTTTGTATTAACGTACGGATCTATTACGAACGCACGGAAAATCTTCTTAAATCTGAATCCGGTCCTAGATACAGACACAATCATCTCTTACATCTGATTAAAATGATCAGGAGGCAGAATATCCTATTTATTTGAGGTGATAAGTATCTAATTTACCCCACTTACAAAACACAGTACTAGAATGCTGAAATTCAGATTTCACTTTACTGTAAGGCTATTTTTAACAAATTACAACTTAAAGTAACGAGGGTACCAGTAATAGTGTGATTGGTACGTGATAAATATCAAATGCCATTTTGGTAACAATGGGGTAGATCCAGAGCTACGTACGCAAGTGATTTTACACCAGCCGCTAGCATAAAAGCGCTCATTGGTACTTACTGCGCATACGCATGGCAGATGTTACGCAACGTAACTCAGAGCGTGCTGGCCAGTCACGTATCTTCAGTATAACTATGAATGAAGGGGCGTGTCAGCCATACGACACCCGTAAATTACGCTTCAGAGGCGGGGTGAGGCATTTAAATCGTACAGTATGGACGTGCTTAGGCTCGTAAGTACATGCTGCCTATACATACATCAGTACTTATGCTGCGTAAAGTTAAGGTAGTGTTCAGAAAGCGTAAAACGCCAAAAGTACGTACATGCAAGGGGAGTGCCAAGGGGAGTGTATAGTAAATACGCAACGTACAGGAAACGTAGCTCTGATCAGGCGCAATATGTGAATAGACTGCACCTGTCACTTCCATACATTCAAAGCGCTAAAGAACCCACCACACCAGGGGCAGAAGGTGACTCAAGCTTCAAAGCAAGGAATCAGGGCCTGAGTCCGAATGGACAGGAGGAACCAAACAGGACTGGGGCGGAGCTGCATTGGGAGTCACCGCCACAAAATAGTTCTTTTTATAAGGAGAGACAGACGAAAGCTCATTTTCAGCTGTCTCTATTTGGAAAATATCGCCATTTTCAGGAAAAATCTTTTTGAATGGGTAAATGTGCCAATTGGCATACTTACCCATTCATTCCGCCGCCAGTGGAGTTTTAGGATTAGGCTGCGGGGAGGGGAGTTTAAGGGTTAGGCTGCGGGGAGGGGAGTTTTAGGGTTAGGCTGCGGGGAGGGGAGTTTTAGAGTTAGACTGCGGGGACGGGAGTTTTAGGTTTAGGCTGTAGGGAAGGGAAGATTAGAGTGAGGGTAAAAGAAGGGGAGGATTAGAGTAAGGATTAGGGTAAGGGTTTGGGTTATATTAATACTCACCATTCGCAGCAGCGTCTTCTGTCTTCCATGGATTGATCGCTTTGCCTCTGCAAGGCAAAAGCAATCGATTACCTAGACAGTTTGCAACTGGCTGTGAGAGAAGGCCCTTTTGAAAACGGATCGATCGCAGCGGCAACCCACACCGATGGAGCTTAGTGGGACCACTGCCTGACCTCTTGCTTACAGTGCAGGGGGAACAGCTGCCATGGCTCTCTCCTCCGGGCCCCTTAGATGCTGCACCCCTTGCAACCCCTATAGTTACACTCCTGCACACCACACATGTATAAAGCCACTCGTGCCAAATACTGAGGCACATATTTATTGTACAGGAAATGATCCCTTTCTGATTGGTGGAAGTGATCTGTATATATACAATGTATTACTGGATGTTCAATAGGTCACTTCTACCATGTCTACAAAGTGAATATTCATCAGGGCTAAAAAAAAAACTAACAGGGAAATTTTAAAAAAGAACCAATTCATGCATGTAATAATGATAAATGATCACAGCCCAGCTGCCAACTGTGCAATATATACTGAAGGTAGTTCTAGACTAGAGGGTGAAATGAACACTATAGTTACTATTATTACTGACATAGAAGGTAAGCTTAGGTATAATACAAACCTTCCCTTTGTTGATCAGCTCAAAGGTCAATCAAAACCTTCTCCAGGAGTGGTCCTACTAATTACCACAATTACTGTACATAATTATGGCATTATATCTTTTTCTTATCAATATGACACACTGTCCACATTTCCCATCATTATCTGTAATGTCAACATTAGCCAGACTTGTCTTCTGAAGTCAGGGACCTTGATAGATGTATACAAAAAAAAAATATGCGCAAAAAAGCATTACAGTGTCCTTGCTTGTGTGGAAAGAGAATGAAAGATGTTTCTGATTAGAGGAGATAAAATAATCATGAGAAGGGAAGTTAAAATGTATGTCAGATTCCTGGAACATCAGAATAAAAGCCAGAGTAATCCTCTGGTACCAGGAGTGGCCAAATGAGGTCGGACATGTTCAGTTCTTGAGAGCAGAGCATGAGAAAATCAATTTGATCCAAGACAACTCTGGGAAAAAACCGAGGTAATGCACTACTGAAAGGCAGTAATTCAATCGAATAAACAATATAATTAAGCCCTGATTCTATGTTTGCTCGTATGTCATGTAATTCTCAAGGAGCATACCCCACTTACATCATGTGTGTGTATGTATATTTGTATATAAATATATATATATACATATATATACCTACACACCCACACACACACACACAATAAGTAGAAAACCACTGTCTCAATGGTTATTAGTTCCAGATCTGTGTAATGGGTACTTTGATTCGGTATCCAACATCTAAAACATACCCACAGGAGAAAGAGCTCAGCCTAATGCAAGCCATTGTCTCACGTCCCCATAGAGATAAGAACTGAAGTCATCATTGTGAGTGTGATGAGGATGAAGCAGAGATGGAATGGAAAGAAATATGTGACAAGACCAAGGCAGATTACCACCACAATTGCTTCTTTTATGCACCAGTATTAAAAAGGTAAAAAAAATAATTAGCATTATCTGTGTTGTGTAATGTGCATATTAAAGTTATTTGTCATACTTAAATGTATGTTGCTGTGAATTCCTAAACAATAATCTCACCTTCGAGATTGATAGGTATCATTGCTGTATTGAGACATGGATAGTTGGGAATACATTTCAGGAGATGCTATATGTTTTAATGACATTACCAACTACTAGTCCTGATAATCATGATGATTTATATACACACTGGGCCGGATCCTGACCTAAGGGCGCCTTATGGCTGTCATCGCAGGGGGGAGTGCACACGGCCGCCAAGCTGATTGTGACGAGGCTTCCCCCCGTCCTGTCCCCAAATTTGCATGTCTATCTCCGCCTTTACAGCAGAGATCACAGGTATCTCTGGAAAGGAGGAAGGCCCCCTTTTCATAACAGCCGCCGGCCCTAACTTTAGATGCTGGCCCTTACGGCGTCGTATGAAGGTTGTGCGCACAACCTTCCAAACAGGGGAATTACGGCCAAGCAGCATGTAATTCCCCTGTCGGATGTTCTTCAGGATCCGGCCCACTGACACCATTTACCTGCAAGATTGGTGGTTTTCTTCTCCCACAATCCTCAGATCAATCTTTTTTTTTTATATGCTGCCACAAAGGCCAGGACGATGGAGAATCATTAGACTGACAGGCGAAACAGCACACACTGAAGTGAAATTTGAAAATGATAAAACCACCAGCTGAATGGCCACCGTTTGATTTTTCAAAAAATATTTATATTTCGAATTTTAGGAATGGGTACTTATACCGAAAGGTCCAATTTCCCTAAAGTACTTGATCCCAGTAGCACCAGATATAGTCTGAGAGAGAACAGGGACAAGCTGAGGGGATGACGGGGATACCTATGTGGCACATAGATTAAGTTTAGGCTGCAGAAGATGGAGGGTTATGGTTAGGCTTAGGCTGCGGGAGATGGAGGATTAAGGTTAGGGTTAGGCTGTGGGAGATGAAAGGTTAAGGTTAGGGTTAGGCTGTGGGAGATGAACATACAGTGTATATTAGGATTGACGCTCTGAGACTGTCTCCTCCATTGGTAATAGAAATGCTGCTGCAGATGGTGTGTTGCAGGAAGACAGTGATTGTGCTGAGTGTAACATACACATAGCAGCCAGCACACTGCCGACTGCTCTGTGTATGTTATGATCAGCACACTCACTGTCTCTCTGTAAGACACCCAGCTGCAGCAACATTTCCGTTACTTAGAGGAGACAGTCTCAGAGCACAGATCCTAACATACACGGAGCGGCAGCCGCTCAGTACCCTTTATGTTTTATTTTTACTTTCATTTTTTTTCTTTCAGGATGTAAAAGGGGGTTTCTGGGTAACTGGAAACCCCCCTTGGGTGCGCCACTGGATATATCTTTGAATTGCTTACTGCACACAGATACTGACCAGCTTTACTATCACACTGTTATTTAGACTTGGAATAGGAAACATCACCTCTCAACTCTAATACTGTTTGCAACAGATGAAATATGTCTCCCCTGCAATCAACATGGTTTAACCCAGGAGTAACTAAGTTCAAGCACTTACTTAAGTCTGGATCCAGTCCCCTGTGTTTAAAATAGACACCTTGTACTGGCAAACCACACCCATTTGATCAGTGAATATACAACTTTCAAATAATCCTATCAAACAATATGATGTCCTTTGAAATGATTTTACAGCATTGTTTCCACTTACACACTGATAAGATTCCAATGGAGTTTTTTTTTACTGTGTGATCTGCGAGATAATAGCTTAAAAGACCTGTAGTGTGCACCCAGCTAAGTCTATAACAGAAAACAGCTCCTGTGATCAGAGGGTTTACAATTCATTGTGGCATCTACACATTACACATACATTTCCTAAATTACAGGGCTGATCCAGAGTTTGAGAGTGCAGGTAAATACAGGTGGAAACATACACCTCGGTAAAAACCAGTAAACAATAAACAAACACCTGGAAAAATCAGCTGAAAAATCCATACCTGGAGATGTCTAAAGTCTCCTAAAAAGAATTCAAATTTATATAAAAATAGTGGTGTAGGTACTCTAAACACTGGGGTTCCACAGTAGGAAGTGTCAGGCTAAATAGAGGGTGGGTGATATCACAATAATGGGGTGTAGAGAGCCATGTTTAAATAGTCCATAAAATGAGGGCATGATTGTGGAGACCTCAATCACTTTCCCCTCATGGGGATAAATGCAAAGGGATAGATAAATGATATCAGTTTAGTAAATGGTTTACATAAAAAACATCTATCATAAAAACAAAGAAATATGAATAAAACAGGGTCAGAGTTTTACACCAAGAAGGTGGAATAAGTAGAGGCTGTGGAGGCCAACATAGAAAGACCCAGGAATACGTCCGAAAACACGCTGCTGCTACTGGTCCTGGAAGCGGTGCCCTGGCCAGCTCAACCGACGCGTTTCAAGCTGTTAGGAAGCCCTTTCTCAAAGTCCCATCAGTAAAACCATCTGCTACTGCAGGGGGAGGCAAATGTAAACAGTAAAAAGAGAGTTAAAGTTAAGAGGCGAAGCGATGCAGTGTTTGAATGTATTAATGTTTTTATTATTATTAATAATAATAATAATGATAATAATATTTCATTACTATATATTGGGCATTTTAGCACCCTTAATAGTGTACATACATTAATTTTAAATGAATTTGAGTATTTTTTTAAGGAAGGCTGTGAGCATAAGTCAGCACTGGGCAACATAAATGCCCAGCAAACCTCCAGCCATCAGATCCCTGTAGTCTAATTTCTTTGCAGAACATTAGACTGTATGAACCAATCAATTAATCATGATGTCTGGCCATGGTGCATGAAATTACAAATGCAGATTTTATCTCGCACCTTTAAGAGGTGGTATTAAAATCTGTGTATTTTGCCTACCATAACATATATCATTTTGCCTCTAGGGGCAGTTCAGGATTGTTTCCTATTGTGAACATTTCTTCTACCTGCCCCTAGAGGCTGCTGTTGAACACTCTCTCTGGGACTAATCATGTTATGTACTCGTTATCCTACACCTGTACTCTGGTTTTATCTATCCCATCATCCCAGAGCAAGGTGTGGGTCATTATTTCATGTTGTCTGCTTCCACGTGGAGTTTGTTTGGACTTCTTTCATATTACTCCTGTGGACATTTGCCTGCTTCCATTGTCATCAGCATTCCTGGTATCTTTGTGTTTTCTGCTCATTTCTGGTGCTTATCCTGCAATAAACCTCCCCAGTACCTGAGTTACCATTTTCTGTTGTTATAACAATTTTAACAACTTTGTGCTTATTCCCGTCTTTGCGGTTAATTGAATAAGCCCCTATGAACAGGGATGGACTGGCAATACGACTTTCTTGGAATTTTCCTGGTAGGCCACCAGCAGGCCCTCTTTTGTGTTTAAAGGTAATAAGGATGTTGACAGTAGTAGGTGGTGGTGACTAGGATACTCTCTGTATTTGGTGGTGGTCAGTAGGATGTTCTCTGTATTTGGTGGTGGTCAGTAAGATGCTCTCTGTATTTAGTGGTGGCAGTAGGATTCTCTCTGCATTTGGTGGTGGTCACTAGGAGGATTCTCTCTGTATTAGATGGTGGTCCCAAGAATGCTCTCTACATTGCATAGTGATTACTATAAATGTATTGTATTATGAAATACTACTCAGTATACATTGTATTTAATTGTATCTCACATATCACACTTCTTGTATTTAATTGGCTCTACATAACCTGCCCACATTATATATTAAAGGTTCTTTACTTTGTTATAATCCCATTTACTTTTTTCAGTCTTTAGTTGATTCAACCCACATGTTGCCTCTATTATTTTCCAGTGCCACTTTAAGTTCCCAATTCACCCATGCCTATGAATGTAAAAGAAAGACAAAGCCCTAAATAAATATGTATCATTTTTTCTTTTTATGTCTGGCAAGCCAGCCCTGTCTAATAGTTTTAAACAATTTGCTATAATACCTTTTTGGCTATGCCCTTGAGTTTTATGTTAATGTAATCATTTGTCGTTAAATCGATGTTGACTCTATGAGCCAGTCAGACAATTTGATTGGCAGATAGGGATTTTTACTCTGCCGTGATCTGCTTTCCTTGCAATGTGTAAGTTCTATAACAATATTTCTGCTCCATACGTTTCAACGTGAAACTTTATTGTCTCTTCCTCCCTCACATCTGTTTTGTGTCTTATATCATAATTTAGCTCAATAGAAAAACAAAGCCTGGTCTCAGCAGAGACGTTCCAGATTATATAGTCCTAGAGGAACTCGTGAAAAACAATTCTATCATCATGCTGCGCTGGTGGGACCTACTGAACTGTAACTTCAGACGCAGTAAATTGGCTGAAAATTGGAACGGATTTTGATGTGATAAAAATCTATGTTCATTCTGCATGAATATTAGGACAAATACAAACTTAATTTCTTCATTTTGCCTCATGGCTATTTGAAATAAATTTGTGCATAATTGAGAAACTTTATATGCTGCAAGATTTATTCAAGTATTCAACAGATAAGTGGCAAATGCAGATAACAGAAGTTAACCATCCTCTATGCTAAAATAAGAGGGACCGGATCCAGTCCCCCACACGCTTTCTGTACATGTGGGGGTCTCAAAGTATGCACGTAAGAGGGGACTGAACTCTCCCAGTCACTCCCCTCTGTCCTGCAGACTTTATGGTATATCCTGAACTGAGTTCCGTACGATAGGTGATAAGTGCGGAAATCATATGTAACTCTGGAGGGCTCATGCACACCCCCCCCCCCTCCTGGTTCTTTGCATGCGCAAAAAGTGTGTCGCACAAAGGACATCTACATACTTAATTGGTAAGTAGATTGTGTAAATTAGTAGATTGTGTAAATGACTACATGAGTAGTAGGTCGTTTACTAAATATCCGCACCAAGAAGTGTCTACTTCTTAGGTGTGAATACGGTCCATTGAGAGGAAGAGAGAGAAGGAGGGAGTGGGGGGGGATAGAGATGGAGGGGGGTAGAGGGAGAGAGAGAGAGAGAGAGAGAGAGGGGGATAGAGAGAGAGAGAGAGAGAGAGAGAGAGAGTGAAT
>WWET01000326.1:58314-72895 GCA_011038615.1 Limnodynastes dumerilii
GGGGCAGCCGGGACTACTATCCCGAGCCCGCCATCATTACAGGGACAATGCGCAGGGAAGAACTGTGCACCAGCCAGATGGTAACACAGGTCTGTGGGGCGTCGCCCACGTGACGTTACCGATGACATCACATAGGGGGCGGGGCCACAGTGGTGTGTTCCGGGCCCCATTGATTCTGAAGGCGACCCTGTATAGAACTATAAAAACATAGGACCGGATCCACGCTTAATAAAGACAGCATGCAAGATGCGGGATTCCGCTGACAGACTGGCGATGCGCATGTCATATGTCCAGTGACAGATCTCCATATGTACGGAATGTGTAGAAATCTATCCAGCAAGAAGGTGTATCCCCTCCGCCCGCCTAAGCTCCATAAGGTGGGCGGGGGAAGGGCATTTCAATTTTACAGTTGGGGTGGGATGAAGGGCTTACGTGCAGATCTGCGGTCATATGGACCGTGAATTAAGGCTGCCTTACGACAGTGTAAGTCACTTAAACTCCGCACGAGAGAGAGGAGTGACAGGGGAGTTCACTTTGTTTCATGTGGACTGACAGAGCTCCGTGTGTATGGTAAAAACGCAGAGGTTGCGATGTGATCCACGTTAACATAAGAGGCATCTGAAGACTGGAACTAATACAGGTCTAATCCTGAATCTAAATGCTTATTTAAAATTATTTTTGGTGTGTTTAGTCCAAGGTCTATATCATTTCAAATGTGCTAAATAAAGCATAATGCTTCACTTATTAAAGCTTTAGGGGGGCTAAAAATTATTTTTGTTATCATTAACATTTATTAATAAGGCGCCGCACGGTATCCACAGCGCCGTATACTAGAGAATACAAATCACAGTACAAGACAAACCATGAGGGTACAAAGTAGCAAAATAGTAAATAAAGTATATTTTATGTTACTTTTATTTCACTGTGTTTTATTTGATCCTGTTGGTGTCAAAGGTCTGGTGAAACCATATGATCTTCAAGTAATTCCTGCTATTACACCTAGACGCACCCACTGTTGGATGTGGCTCCACCGATAAGTCCCACCCATTAGTGTCTCCTGAATTTCACCAAAATCATAATAGCAGAGGCCTATATTGCTTATATTGCCATTTCTTGCTTTTCTAATTACAGTTTAAAGAAAAAATCAGCTTTTCAAAAAGTCTGCTAGACAGATGAAATGCGTCAGTTATAAGTTTTCTTAATTGTTGTGATACGTTTAAAGTGCAATGCAGTTGCTACCTCAATGTTTCCGAAATAGAAACAGACGAAAGCTGTCTCTATTTTAAAAATAGTGCTAATTAGAAGATTTTATTAATTATTGAATATATATACGGATCGGCATACTTACCCATTCATTCATTTGGAAACTGCCGCAGCAGACCTTTCGCACCGCTGCAGACCCGAAAGACAGGTGAGGGGGAGTCTATGGGGAGTTTTAGGGTTAGGAGTCTAAGGGAAGGGGAGTCTTAGGGTCAGGCTGCAGATAGGGGAGTCTTAGGGTTAGGCTGCAGGGAAGGGAGTCTTAGGGTCAGGCTGCAGGTAGGGGAGTCTTAGGGTTAGGCTGCAGGGAAGGGAGTCTTAGGGTTAGGCTGCCAGAAAGGGAGTCTTAGAGTAAGCCTACAAGGAAAGGAGTCTTAGTGTCAGGCTGTGAGGAGGGGAGACTTAGGGTCAAACTGCGAAGAAGGGAGTCTTAAGGTCAGGCTGTGGGGAAGGAAGGGTTAGGTTAATGGAAGGGGAGGGTTAGGGTAAGGGTTGGGGTTACATTAATACTAACCATTTGCAGCTGCATTTTCTGTCTTCGGTGGATTGCATCTCCTCTGCGAACTAACTGGGAGAAAAAGGGCCGTTCTCAGCGGTGACCCATCAGAGGAACTCTTGTCGGGGATACTCTCCATGTAAATAATAACCGGTCTTCTGTACCATCTGGGCTATAGAGCTCCGTGAATTTCCCAATATGTATAAAGGGATGTGGTTGCTGCAGATCCATACGGATTTACAGATAGTTCAATTCTACAACACATCGGACCAGATCCAGACTTTCGTGATTTCCGTGTTGGCAGATCTGAAAGCAATTTGCTCGATCTACACCTTCAAATTTTGACACATCGTCAGCTTTTGCACGGGGTACGGTCGCACAATCTGGACTTCCAATCTGCTGCCATTTTAAGTGCAAACGGATAAGAAAATTGTGAATGTGAATGATGGGAGTTGTTAATCAAGCTCTTGCACTGATCCGTGGATATATATTTATTTATTTATTAACAGGTTTTTATAATTTTAACAATCATTGTAACAAGACTGGGTGGTAACAAACAGACTGGGTAGGTAAGAGGGCCCTGCTCACAAGCTTACAATCTATAGGACATTGGGGATTGATACATAATGACAAGTGCTATATGTCACACAATGGACCGGCCAGCATGTAAAGTAAAAGTGCTCAGCACTCTGTATAATCCAGTCACACAGCAGTGTTAGTAGCAGGACTGAGGGTAAATTTAGTACGGAAAGTAAAGTTTTCAAGTTGTGTTAATCATTTAACAGAAAGGTAAACTGGGTAGCAAAGTGGTTGTAAATGGGGTTCACAATTATTTAGCAGCAGGTTATGTAAGTTGATAAGCTTGTCAGAAGAGATGAGTTTTAAGGGAGCGCTTGAAAGTTAGGAGAGTAGAGGATAGTCTTATTGGGCGGGGAAGGTTATTCCAGAGAGTGGGTGCAGCCTGGTACAATATTGTACAGTATCTGGTCCAATATTATCAATACTTCAGTACCTCTGGGAGACAGACTTTCTGAACATCCTTATTTGGTCTGGACCAAGTGCAGTTTAATGAGACTGAACTCAGTTGGGTGACATAGGAAACAAAAATCCCACTTTATATCAATACTGACTCAGGGTAAGCTGCCACTTGTCTTATCTTTATAATTCATAAAAGGAAAAAAAGGGTGATGCGCTAGAAAATAACACTAGGTACTCGACAGGTATACTAAAAATACAAAATATATTTATTAAGACCCAAAAACACAATTAAGAAAACTCAAATAATAAAACAATATAATGTAATGCAGCAGAGTGGTAATAATAACAAATGCACAGTTGTTAAGTTGCTAATTATGAATGAAGACAAATGTATCTTGTGTCTTCACTCAAAGACACTTTGCTAGGACCGCTGGAGACAGAAGATTGCCTCTAAAGGAGACAAGGCCATTAAGATGGGCATATAAAATCCATAGAGTCTCTGCAGTTAGAGCCTATCGGAACTGCGGCTCAATGTATTGATACATGCAGGGAGGAAGAAGCGTAATAATGGACAGTGCCGTCACTTGCACTAAAAGAACTCACGTGTCACTTGGGTATGAGGCCGTCGGATGATTGGAAGTGTGGTATCGCTGGCCAAAGTGCAAGTTCAGATATCAGACCGTCAGGTAGTTGGCACAGCGGTATCGTGAACCAGGATGCAAGCTAATTGATGTTACCCGTGTCAAACGGGAATTGCCAATTCCCGTTTTGTCCATTATTACGCTTCTTCCTCCCTGCATGTATCAATACATTGAGCCGCAGTTCCGATAGGCTCTAACTGCAGAGACTCTATGGATTTTATATGCCCATCTTAACGGCCTTGTCTCCTTTAGAGGCAATCTTCAGCGGTCCTAGCAAAGTGTCTTTGAGTGAAGACACAAGATACATTTGTCTTCATTCATAATTAGCAACTTAACAACTGTGCATTTGTTATTATTACCACTCTGCTGCATTACATTATATTGTTTTATTATTTGAGTTTTCTTAATTGTGTTTTTGGGTCTTAATAAATATATTTTGAATTTTTAGTATACCTGTCAAGTACCTAGTGTTATTTTCTAGCGCATCACCCTTTTTTTCCTTTTATATACCTCTTCCCCACAGATTGGCAGTTACTGTGTGGGTGATAGCGCTCTGAACATAACTCTTTCTTTATTATATAGTTTTTTTCACACCAGCCCACCAAGCTCGAGTTAGATTTCTTTTCTCTTTATAATTCATACACTAGAGACATTGGGCTGGATCCAGACTTAAGTAAGTGCTTGAAATGAGTTACTCCTGGGCTAAACCATGTTGATTGCAGGGGAGTCATATTTCATCTGTTGCAAACAGCATTAGAGTTGAGAGGTAATGTTTCCTATCCGAAGTCTAAATAACAGTGTGATAGTAAAGCTTGTCAGTATCTGTGTGCAGTAACCAATTCAAAGATGTATCCCTGTATGCAAAGAATGCAATTACCTTGACTCCCCCTGCAACCAACATGGTTTAGTCCAGGAGTAACTCATTTCAAGCACTTACTTAAGTCTGGATCCAGCCCATTATTTGTCTGGTCATCCATTAATCGGATAATGAATCGCTGTAGTGTATGGCCAATATTTTTCTCTAGCGGCGATAAAACACCCCCAAAGTACTTGGGCTTGATAATGTTGTCTTATAGCATGCATAAAATATAACCAAGCTACAGATTTCCCTCCACCTTCATCTCCTGGCGAAGTTACATCTGTCTGTCTATTATTATTAGCAGTTACAGCAGTAATCAGTATCGAAAGCTCTGTATTCTGCAAGTGATACAGAGCTTTCACTACAATATGACTGCTACGTGTCAGCCAGGAGATGTCGGAAATCTTCTCTTTTCTCTCAGTTTGATTGCAGAGGTTTTGAGCAGGTTTTATTGTTGCATAAATAAAGCAGCATTGTATTGGAGATGACCTGGAGTGTATTTTCTGCCATTTAGTAGTAGCATAAGCTTTTCATTTAATAGCGCTGCTCTATTTCTGTTCAAGCTTAAAGAAAAGAGCTGCTTACAAAGAAAAGACTGAAAAACTAAATACATTGCAGACTACATTAACACATTCATTTAATATCACTCTGCTGTAATCTCTCAGAGTTATTTACTAATGAAGTACAGCAGTGTGAATGGCAGTCATTTTACTGCAGCCGGTCACCTGCTTGGGAGTTCATATTAATCTAGAACAAGTTCAGCTACAGGACCACTGATTGTCACACAAGGCACATTCTAATATCCCTCTGGTAGTAATAACTCTTTAAATAGGGTGTGTTGTATAATCAATGCTGGAGAATGGGTGATACAGCATGAAAAAGAGATCACGTAATTCCATGCACTGTGCTTCTACAAGTATACTGGCACTAATTCACGTTAATGCATGAGGAATGTGTTCTGCCTCAGTGTAACCTTAAAAGCAGCATTAACATGTTCCACATACAATGGTGCTAATGGCACTATTAACAAATATTCGCTTATTTTAATGTATTTTTATGCATTTATTAATGTGTGAAAAGCATAATGGGCCTGATCCTGAGTTACAAAATAAGCTTAGAACAATTTACACTGCAGTTTAGGACACGCCCCTGCATCTCTCTGCACATATTACAGGTGACCTCCTGGGCAGTACTGTGCACTGCAGTTTAGGACACGCCCCTGCATCTGTCTGCACATATTACATGTGACCTCCTGGGCAGTATGTACAATGCAGTTTAGGACACACCCCTCCATTTCTCTGCACATATTAGATGTGACCTCCTGGGCAGTACAACATGGTTTTGCTGGGATTCCGTTCTATTCTTCATTTTTTCAGGATCAGCCCCAAAAGTTTACATGTTATTGTATTTTCACAAGATATTTAAAGCCCAGAATTCAGGGGAGTATAAAGGAATAAAGGAAAATAGCTTCCTTGTAACACATGGTTGCCGACTTTTGTCAGCTTCTCTCCGGGAGATCCCGGAGAGAAGCTTGCGCCGCATGCGGGGGGCGGGGCTTAATGTCGCGATTTATGCAAAGCGCGTCATTAGGCTCCGCCCCCTGGCTCATACGGCCCCGTTTTTACTAGAAATAGGGGTCGGGACGGGGCTTGATGCCGCAAATTGCGTCATCAAGTCCCTTCCTGTGCCTAGCAACACTAGTATACTAGTGTTGCTAGGCAGGGGGGCAGGACTTGAGGCAAACCACGGGCCTCAAGTCACTTGCGGGAGATTTGCTGGCTCTCCCGGGATACCGGGAGTACTGCCCGAATTTCGGGAGTCTCCCGGACATTCCGGGAGAGTCGGCAACCCTGTTGTAACAAAAGCAGTAGAACTATTGAAATATGAATGGGATATAATATAAGGAAATCCTAAATATTAAAATAAATTGAGGGCCAAATAGTGTCTAACGTCAGCAGCAATAAATTGGTGGCAGGCAGCATATTAGTGTCAGGTGTGCATGGAGGATAGGGCATGTGTTGTGTTAATTTGCCTAACAATATTAAAGTCCTAGACAAGCCTATAGATTCGTGGGTGTGGGTCCCCACTTAGAAAGTCTGATTTGCAAAAACTGGCTGGTATTTTGATTGCTATGCCTCGATGAGACATAGCAGTCGGTCCACGGAGCTCCGAAAGCTCAGTTCAGATAAATGGTAAGTAAAAATAGTCCCTTACCTAATTCTAACCCTAACCCTCCCCTCTCACTACCCTAACCCTCCTTTCCTGGCAGCCTGACTCTAACCCACCCTCCCCTGCAGCCTGACCCTAACCTTCCATCTACCGCAGCCTGGTCCTAACCCTCCCTCCCCGGCAGCCTGACCCTAACCTTCCCTCCCCTGCATCCTTCAGGATCACTACCAGTGTTGGGATTTAAGGGTATATTCAATTCTGCAAAGCGCAGCCCATGCTGTTTCTCTGTGTTCTTGTGAAGGTATGAGGGACATCTAAACCAGGATATTCCCATTTGCTCGGGTCATTTTTCCAGTTTGCAGTATTCTTAGTAGGGTGCTGGGCTAAATCTTGCTCTTGGGCTAAAATGTGCAACCAGCCACATCTGCTTGCTGCATCTGTTTTGACATGTGAATGCGTAATTACACATCAATATGCAGATGACTGAGAGGAAAGCGAGCATGGTACACATTTCTAGCCCATCAGCAATCATGCATGTGATTCCTGGAAGACATTTTCTCTTCTAAAAGGGAATTCAGGGGACTCCAATATACCTCAGAAGCAATTGTGGTGCAGACACCTTTGTCTAAATAGTTCCCTCATGATAAAACCAAGATGGCCGTCTGCATGAAAATTAATTTTACTAATGTGTTTGCTCTGTTAAGTGCAGGCGGCCATCTTTGTTTTAGCATGAGGAAATGATTTAGACAGAAATGGTTGGCTGCTCTCGCTCCACAGTCTGTGCTGTCTGCAGGATGTTGTCTTAACAGGAGATAAAGAGGATTTATGCATTAATTGGCAACTTCAGACATCTTATGTACATGAAAGCAAAGTAAGTTACAGGATCCGAATTGGATCAGCGCTCATGAATAGGTTGTTACAGGATGAGGACGCAGTGTCTGATTCACAAAGGTTACATGGATTACAGGGGATGTGGGGTCAGAAATACTTATTTTTGTACAAATCAGTGCTAATTATCCTTCTACATAAGATATAAGAATGTAACCATTATCCAGGTCCAGTAAAGTGCTTCAAATGAAAGAGCTCTGATTAACAAATGCCTGTATGTTTTACACACAGAAGTTTCTGTCTCCTGCGATTAAATGCAAATATTTCACTTATCCAAAAATACTTGGAATTATCAGAGGACTTTCATTAGTGTAAAATGACATTAAAATCGTTTTAAATCTGTGAAACATGGAAATGTTAAGACTTCCTAAAGTCCACAGAGGTTTGAGAAGATAAATGGTGGGAAACCAATTTATTTTAGTTGTAATATTAAGATTATCTTTCCAACATGAGCGAAGACACCAAAGAAAACACATTTCAATTTCTCTGTGATTAGGGGGAACTGGTTCTTTCATTCTGAAACGTAAATTCTTATAAATAAAGAATATGTTATTTAAAGGAGTATAGTGTAAATGCATATATAGTATCATTTTCAGCTCAGAAAGGTTATGTGTCAGGATTGGCATCGCTTGTCACATGGCCTAGCAGGGCTCGTTATAAGTTATTTCTAAAGTACCACAGATTTTGCATCACATGACATATATAGGAGGTATGTCTATAAAATAACGAGACTGTGATTCCACCTAGTAAACAAAGCAGTCCTATGCGGTTATAACTGCATACGTAGTGAACTTGAACATGTGGCAGAATAGGTTCCAGAAGGCACAACAGTTACCAGCATTATTAGAACAGTTACCAGCATTATTATAAGGAAGTTTTGAAAAAGCTGAGAGAAAGAGTCAGAAAGAAACGGCCGCAACTGTGGAAAAATGCTTTCATTCTTCACCAGGACAATGCACCTGCTCACACAGCACTTTCTGTGACCAACAAGCACATTACTACACTTGAACATCCTCCATATTTGCCTGATTTAGCACCTTGTGACTTTTATCTTTTCCCACAAGTTAAATCAGTGCTTAAAGAGACACATTTTGAGTCAGTTAAAGAAAACGGCAGATATGTTGAAACAACTGACAGAAATGGATTTGCTCCATGCCTTCCACCAGTGGAAAACAAGACTACAGCGATGTATTAGTGCAAATGGGGAGTATATTGAAGGGGACAAGCATTACATTTGTAATACCAATAAATAAAAGTAAGTTATTTATTCAGTCTCGTTATTTAATAGAAATACCTCGTATATGGTACATGTGACACATATAATGTCCGTGAAAACAGTAACAATAGCTTAGCAGAATGACAAATACCTGGATGTAAATAATGGGTCATTTGCATGGCAGGCAGGAAAAATGCATCTGGAATAACTAGTAGTAAGTCATGACAGAGGAGACAATAGAATGGGTCCCATATGAGACTCAGGATAGGAGAGGATACTGGTAATGACTGCTGGGAAAATAAGATGCATCAAAAGTCTGATGTTAGAGTGTGCTCTGAGCTGTAAGTGTGGGAGGATGTTGGGATTGTGATTATAATCTGCAAGTTTCTATCTGGCTATTGCCTTATTTGAGTTATTGCATTTATGGGGCTTTATTTATGGAGATGTAGAGGTGAGCTTGTATTGCAGTAAAGCATTTAGAGATGTGGTGCATGATGGCTGTGCATCCAGAGGACCATTACCTGGAGCTGCCAATGGGAGAAAGTGATACTGGAGCACCACTACGCCTGATGATTAAAGACAAGATTCAGAGACTGAAAGTAAGAGAGGAAAGTTACTCCTGGGCTAAACCATGTTGATTTGAGGGTGAGTTAAATTAATTGTATTCTTTGCATGCAGGGATAAACCTCTGAATTGCTTACTGCACACAGATACTGACCAGCTTTACTATCACACTGTTATTTAGACTTGGGCTAGGAAACGCCAGCTCTCAACTCTAATACTGTTTGCAACAGATGAAATTTGACTCACCCCGAAATCACCATGGTTTAGCCCAGGAGAAACTTTCCTCTCTTATTTTCAAACTCCGAATTGGGTCCTAAATAATTAACATGGGGTAAGAGTTTTCCTGTGTGGATGGATACACAGACAGACATTACTTCATTACAAAAGAAATTTAGCAAAAACTTAGAGCTCTATCCAGATTTACTCAAACGGAGCAGCTTGCATTGGAGAACGCCCCCTTTTGGTGATGCAGCACATGCACGGGTACTGTGGTACCAGGATGGAATTTTTGATCCAGAGCCATTCTGGCAATAAACCAGAAATAAACCAAATGTACAGAATTTTGGATGCAGTGAGGATCCGGCTGTGCGGGTCTGAATCTGGCCCTTAGAGGTAAGAGAGATTATCCTCATCCCTGCCTTTAATGGAAACTTTGGATCATTCAAGTACATGCAATCTATCAAACTGTTTACAGCCCACCTCATGCTATAGACAGTCCTGATGGCCCTTTTCTCATGCAATCAATTATTAAGTCATTGCAGTCCAACAACTTATGTTCACCAAAATACCAGGATGCACAGATACAGCATGATTGCAATCATCTACAATACTAGAAATAAGTTGCAGACATCCTAACGAGGGACAATATGTTGTATTTTGTGGTTAAAAGCAGAGAAAACAAGTGCTGACAGCAAGACAAAAATACAGCAACATTTCAGGTATCTATGCGGAGGGAAAAGAGATGAGCTGGAGGAGGTGGAGGACAACAGGATAGAGGGTCCTGCTCACAAGAGCTAACAATCTATAAGGTAGGGGAAGAGTAACATGAAACGCCTGACATGGATCCAGCACATATACAGACAAATGAATCTAGTGATGGAATAACAAATGTACAATATTCCTCCCCCTCTATTTGTGTAGGCAGAATTCAAAGCAGCCTATCTGGAATTATTGTGACCTTACCTGTGAAATGCATTGACATATATTTACATGTATTAAGCTTGAGAGGTACCACAATGCTTGCACAGACAAGGACTGATGGAAAATGACATGGACTCAGCAATCTGGAAGGAAAACATGCAAATTGCCGACTCCAAAGTTGTTTCACGCAAGATAGGCAATCCAGCATTGTGAAACTCCCCAATCATAGATCAGTGCCAGGCAAGTCATGAATAACATTGTGCACTCTGCTCATTATCGCTTTACTCTAGTTTATATAACATCATTTCAGGACTATCTGTGAAGTGTATCATATAGAAGCCTTCATTCAGGGGAGAAGCTTGGTATCACCAGATACCACAGCCAGTTTCAGAGGCTCTCCCATAGTCTCTCCCTACGGGACCCAATCAAAAAGTAGAGCAGGTCTGACAAAACTGTGGATCTCCAGGTGCTGTGAAAACTACAAGTCCCAGCATGCTCTAACTGTATCAGCATATCTGATACCTGGCAAAGCATGCTGGGATCTGTAGATTCACAACACCTGGATAGACACAGGTTAGCCAGGCCTGCAACATAACCTCAAAACTCACATTATCTAGACCAGGGATAGGCAAACTGCAGCTCTCCAGGTGTTGCGAAACTACAATTCCCATCAAAACTTGTCAGGTACCAGCTATGCTTTTGCAGGTTAAACATGCTGGGACTTGTAGTTTCACAACACCTGGAGAGACACAGTTTGCCTATCCCTGATCTAGAACAATATCTTATTTATTTATTAACAGGTTTTTATATAGCACTATCAGATTATGTATCACATTACAGAGAATATTCCCATCAATCCCTACCCATTGGAGCTGCATTCTAAGTTCCCTAACACAGACTAGGGCCAATTTGTTCAGCGGCCAAATAACCTACCAGCATGTTTTTGGATGAAACCAGAGCACCCGGAGAACACCCACACAGACACGGGGAGAACATACAAACTCCAGATAAATACAGATAAGGCCTTGTCCGGTAAAAGAACTCATGACCTCAGTCCTGTGAGCCACAAGTGCTACTCACTGAGCCACCGTGCTGTCCATAACTCATATCAGTGATGGCTAACCTGTGACACTCCAGGTGTTGTCAAACTACAATTCCCATCATGCTTTGTCAGGTATCCGCTAAGCTTTTGCAGTTAAGGCATGCTGGGACTCATAGTTTCACAACACCTGGAGTGTCACAGGTTAGCTAACACTGACTTATATCAACTTATGGACCGAATACAGATTTAGTAGTTGGGGCCATTTTCTGAATGTGGAAAAGGGCCCCAATTTTCAAGTGCGCGTCTTCCGACTTCGGTGGGGAAGTTGGACGGAGCTGCATGCTTAAAGCATTTTTGATGGTGGGAGGGGGTGGAGATATTTAGATCATAAAGTTTGTGCTTGGCTATGATCCTCCGTAATTTTAAGTGGGGCAGGTGTATAATTGTTAAGTTAGGGTCCTGTTGGCGGAAGAGGAGTCTTTGCTCGGTACAGGAAGTCATTAGTGATGTAAGCTATGGGAATATATTCAACTGTACGACTATTTTTCCCCCTATGTAATAAATTGCCTTTACAAGAAAATAAAATTGTTATGTGAGTTTAAATAAAAACAAGGCAGAAGGAAAGCACACACTTTCCTATATAATTGCCTGCGGTCACCCTTGTGTGAAAGCCCCGTTGGATTACAGGATTTGTTGTATGTAAATTGAAGACTGAATGCATGGTAGCACCTTTCAGCTCTGCAATGCTGGAAATTAGTTTTTTAATAGGAAATTAGATTAGTAATATTTTAGTCAACAAAAAAATTCTCCACGAAGATGAGAAAATTATTCAAGCAATCAGACTAAATCCAAGAAAGATAAATTGTAGAAATCATCGTTCAAATATTTTCAAAAGAGTCAGTCATTCTATTGAGAGGAGAGAAATAAAGTCTCCTGTTTACATGTTCTGCTACAGGTTCTGAAACTATACTGCAGGGTATCAACCACAGAGATGGCAGCACAGAAGAGGCGGATGAAAGAAATAAAGCAACAAAGGACAAATTATTGATAATGGGCCTGATCCCAGAAATAGCAGAGATAGAGAGAGAGGCCAGTGCAGACCATCTGGTTCAGGATAGTTTTATTGGTGCTTCCTGGTGGCACTGGTTGAATAAGGTCTTAGTACACCTCCAGTAGCATAGTCACCACCTACTGGGGGCTGATGCAAAGACCAGCGATCACCAGCAGCAGCAATGTCATTACCTACTGAGGGCTGGAGCAACGACCATTCATCCCCAGCAGCAACATTTTCTCCTCCTACTAGGGGCAGGAGCACAGACCATTCATCCCCAGCAGAAACATTTTCTCCACCTACTAGGGGCAGGAGCACAGGCCATTCATCCCCAGCAGCAACGTTTTCTCCACCTACTGGGGGCTGGAGAAGATACTGGTCCCGATCAGCAGCAGCGTAGTCACAACCATCTAGGGCTGGTGCAACGATCATTGACCACCAAAAGCAGCAATGTCACCACCTACTGGGGGCTGGAGCAAAGACTAGTCATCCGCAGCAGCAACGTAGTCACCACCTACTGTGGGTTGGATCAGAGACTAGTCACCACCAACAGCAATGTCATCACCTACTGGGGGCTGGAGAAGAGCCCAGACAACACCACCAGCAGCATAGACTCCAGCTACTGGAAACTGGAGCAGACACTACCAGCAGCAGCATGGTCACCACCTACTGGTAGATGTAGCAGAGGCTATCCACCAACAGCAGCACAGCACCCCCTACTGGTAGATGGAGCAGAGAGTCCACCAACAGCAGCACAGTCACTCCCTACTGGTAGATGGAGCAGAGACCATCCACCAACAGCAGCACAGCACCCCCTACTGGTAGATGGAGCAGAGACCATCCACCAACAGCAGCACAGTCACTCCCTACTGGTAGATGGAGCAGAGACCATCCACCGACAGCAGCACAGTCATCCCCTACCAGTAGCTGTATAAGAGACAGGCCATCAACTTTATACCAATTTCACATCACCAACCTTGAAAAAATGAAGAGGACTTCACTTTTTTAACAATCTATTCGACTTTTAAAAAAGAGGACCTGCGGTTCCGCTATTCGCCGCTATGAATTTTGTACTTGTATGTGTCCTTTCAGGTCTGCCCGCAGGCTCATCTACTGTGAGCTTAACACATCTTAACAATATAAGATATAGGGACAGATTTACTAAGCTGCGGGTTTGGAAAAGATGTTACCTATAACAACCAGCTCTCACTTTCCTATTACATACTAGAGAATATCAGATAGAATCCGTTGTTATGGGCAACATCTCCACTTTTCCTAACACGCAGCTTAGTAAATCTGGCCATTAGTGTAAAAAATACACTTCATAAACATGAACCTTATCTCTTTTTCCCCCTTTCTGTGTGGGAAATAGATATAGAGACTGTATAATTCATGCAGCATACAGCTTTTAGAAGATTTTGTTATGGCACCAGAGCTATTGTGTTTATGATTATTGTATAATCAATGTTCTGTTCTCTCATGACCCTCCTTTTACGCCTCTTTATATACAATATTGATGATCCCATTTTCTAACCTGTTATCCTGGTCTTTGTACAAGTATTATCATTATTTTATGCAATAAGATATGTGACTTTCTTTGTCAAGGTAAAATCTTAAAATCTATTTAATGACAATTAGTTTTTGTTCTCATTGATTTCATTTATAACAGATAATTGTTATGTTTACAGTAACTTAACTTAGATCATTGAGATCATTTAATGAGTTCCAGGGTGTGGAGGGCATAGCGGCTGCAGAAATAGGGAGTTAATAGTGAGGTCAGTGGCGTAACTACTGTGAGTTCAGGGGGTGCAGCCGCTACAGAGCCCAGAGAAGAGAGGAACCCAAAGCATCTTCCCACCCTGCACCCACAAAACTGGAGTTCTGACGTGGCCTGTGGATGACACAAGATACATACAGTGTTGCATTGATAAATACACAAGTACGTTACATCGACTTGTAGCTGCTCAGGCTTGGTACAGGTACACATGCACACATGGCGGCTGCTGGGTTCTGTGTAGAAATATATTTGCATCGCTCGCCACTGCCCACTGTATGCACAATAATCGAAAAATTAAACACAACTCTAAATCGGGCTCAGATTCAAGGGGCCTGATCCAGATGTACGCCGATGCGCTGTGCTTACTAAAGCACAGCGTATCGGTGTTTACTTACCCTGACACTCCCCCTGTGCGGGGGTATGGCCCCTTCTTTACGCCGGCTGAAGGCTACCCTAACTTCAGCCGGCGTAAGGAAGGGGCCATACGCTCGCACAGGCGT
>WWET01000326.1:77517-96012 GCA_011038615.1 Limnodynastes dumerilii
GCATTCCTGGCAGGACAGCATGCAGATGTTATAAATAACAATGGCATTTGGCTATTACTGTATTGTGCATATCATTCACTTGTGACAATTTCTGAACATTTGATCTTGGCACAGCGCTCCAATGCCACAGCGACCTAGCAACTATTTGCTAAGCATTAGGATGGGCCCCGCTTCCAGGAGGTCATGTTTGTGTAGCAGACCTGACATGTCTTAGTTGCTGCCAATTGCTTTGCAACACTGAAGACTTTCTGCTGTAGTCTGCATAATATTGGGCACTGTTCCATCTGTGTCACTTAACAAGAGGCTTCAAATTCTTCTACTGACAAATGGAAGAGAAATCTAAACGGACTCATCAGTTCTGACACAAAGGGCATTGTTACTGAATAAACATTCTGATGTGTTTAATTCCATGAAATCATACAGCATTTATATAGCAAAACTAAAATAGAAGATGTCTTGTTTAAGAGAATGAGTAAATAATATGATAGAGGATCCTAAAAACACAATTATGTGTAGAATGTTTTCCAGGCCAGGTAGAAGTGGCTGTTAAGATGACCACCCAAATATTAGTCACCCAGAGTCGGACTTCGGCATGAAGGGCCAACCAGGGAAGACTGTGATAGGGGCACACCGCATAGTCAACGGGTATGGTCAAAGAGTCATGGCTGGAGAATGGTTGTATCAATGAAAATGCTTCAACAGCTCAGTGTGAAAGTGTGTTATATTATTAATTCTCAGTTGCAGTGACTCATATAATTACAGTGAGTATCTACTAACACATATGAGGTATGTGTATAAAATAACGATACTGTGATTTCAGCTAGTAAACAAAGCAGTCAGAACCGGTTATAACTGCATACATAGTGACCTTGATCATGTGGCAGAATGGGTTCCAGAAGGCACAACAGTTACCAGCATTATTATAACAGTTACCAGCATTATTATAACAGTTACCAGCATTATTAGAACAGTTACCAGCATTATTATAAGGAAGTTTTGAAAAAGCTGAGAGAAAGAGTCAGAAAGAAACAGCCGCAACTATGGAAAAATGGTTTCATTCTTCACCAGGACAATGCGCTGCTCACACAGCACTTTCTGTGACCAACAATCACATTACTACACTTGAACATCCTCCATATTCACCCGATTTAGCACCTTGTGACTTTTATCTTTTCCCAAAAGTTAAATCCGTGCTTAAAGGGACACATTTTGAGTCAGTTGAAGAAAACGGCAGATATGTTGAAACAACTGACAGAAAATGATTTGCTCCATGCCTTCCACCAGTGGAAAACAAGACTACAGCGATGTATTAATGCAAATGGGAAGTATATTGAAGGGGACAAGCATTACATTTGTAATACCAATAAATAAAAGTGAGTTATTTAATCAGTCTCGTTATTTAATAGACATACCTCATATACAAGGCAGAGAACAGAGAACCTTTTGGATTGGAGGAGACACATTATGAAGATGCTTGTGTGTATGTATGAAAAATTAGACAATTCTCAGTCTGTCCACATGGCATTTCACATATTTCATGTTTAAATATAGTTGCAGTATTAGTTACTATCATTTATAAGTCACTTCTCTGTTGTAAGTTTTAGGAATGATCAGCCAGGAGGTCGTCTGTAAGAAAGTTTCAATAAACTTACCTTTTTCCTCTGGCTCTCTCCTCCTCGGCGCGCTCTCTGCAGAATTCTGATGCTTATGTGACCTTTGTTCACGCTAGCATCATGTGATCAGAGCTGCGGCTACGCAGCTCTGAAGACCGCATTTGCGCATTCTACGTAAGAAAAAGATACGTAGTTTACGGTAAAAAAAATTACTATGCATGCGCAGTAGTAAAAATCACTAAACACTGGATGTATATGTTATACGTCCGGTACTCTGAATATGGGCCTGCATGTGTTACGCGGTTTAACTACATAGTGGAAGCACAAGAAATGAAGCGTTGATGTAAATTTTACTGATACTGAAGGACTTACAGAAAGGGAACACAATGTATAAGTCACTGAAGGTATCAGAAGCTGGCAAGCAAATATATTAAAATACTATGTAACTGGCCGGCAAATTACATCTCAGCTAAACTAATGCCTATGCTGATGACATAAAAAATGGAACCAGACTTGTCCCCAGTCTGTCTTTAAATCTGACAGTGATGTCACATCGGGTTTTAAGGTTCGGGGCTGGAAAACTCAATCAGAGATAGCCTGAAGGAAATCTCTGTCAAGCTTCCATTTCTTAAACAAAACTAGACGTGTCTCCTGGAGACCCCTCGCTGAGCGGCCCCTGCGAGGCACAGAATACATGGAGATAATGAGCACAAAATGCTTGTAGCCAGGTTACAACATCAATACAGCGATCACAGATGATGGACCAAGACAGGGGAGCTATTCCTCAGCTAAGTTCCTACTGTGTATTATCTCTGCAGACAGTACAAAGGTAATCTGTGGAACATAGGTGTATTCAGGTCATGTTATAGCAGTAGAATTATGTATTGTATGATACAAACAATCACAGATTCTTCTGATACAATAAACTAGATTATTATGGGTGAGTGACTCATTCATTCCAAATCATATAATTATTTATAATCACTTATATATAAGATATTGCCATAAAACATGTGTCCGTTCCCTCATCACCAGTCTCAGACGCCGTACATTTTAGGATTTAACCCCTACACACACATATAGGTCTATTTCTGTCAGGAGGGCACTAAGCTCCAAGCACTGACTTTAGTCGCAGTGACCACGTCAATTGTCACCTGTAAGTAGCGCTGACAGCAGCACTTTTGTTTTGCTTGGTTTGTATTCTGTGTTGTTGTTTGTTTGTGTTTTGCAGTGTGAAAATGTTGAGAGAAGCTTGGAAAAGGAAACTCTACCACTGACCATGTTGAATGTAGCAGAGGAAATCCCGTCCATCAGTCCATAGTCTTGTCCAAAATCTCGAGACAGTGGGTGTTTATGTACCCCTATTCCTGCTACATTTGTCTACAAATTAGGCGTTCAAAAAGTCTATATAACAAGTTGATGGTGTCTCTTCCAACCATTGATGTCCACCATATAATTTAGCCATTGAGCCTGACACTTTATTTTCCAAATTTTTTTTTTTACATCATTACATTTTTATTAAGAAAATATAGGTTTTTCTATAAATAAGACCGTTATAACTAAAATAGCTGAATAATAAGATTATTACTAACACTGCTGTGTGACTCATACAGAGCACTTTAACCATACAAGCGGACTAGTCCATTGCATGATATATAGCACTTGCCCTTATGTATCAATCCCCAATATCCTGTAGAGTGTAAGCTTGTGAGCAAGACCCTCTTACCCATCCAGTCTGTCTGTTACCGTTGTCAGTATCCGGACAGAAATGGCTGTTCAGAATTAGAGACAGCCAAAAGCTCATTTTTGACTGTCTTTATTTTGAAAAACAGCCATTTTAGAAAGGTATTTTTTTTGAATGGGTAAGTATGCCGATTTGGAACCCGCTGCCCGCCGGACCCGTTGTGCCTGCCACCTTCCGCAGACCCCACCGGAGAGGTGAGGGTTAGTGTAAGGGTTAGGGTAAAATGTATACTTACCAGTTGAAACACTATCTTTGATGTTCTGCACATCAATTGCTTTGCTTCTGCAAGGCAAAAGCAATCGATTTCCCATCCAGTTCTGAACCGGCTGGGATAGAATGGCTTTTTGGAAAAAGGGCCATTCTCAGCGGAGACCCACACCCATCTGTTACCACCCAGTCATGTCATAATGTTTGTTATTGTAAAGCGCTACATAAACTGACGGCGCTGTATAAAAAGCACCTGGTTAGAAATAAAATACGAGGCAATTCACTATAGTAATCAGGTGTTGTCTTGTCATCATTAACTATAGTTAAAAAAAGAAATGATTAACATAAACATCTATATACTTTGCTCAATTGGAAAGGGAATAAATCACTAATAAATTTAATATATAAAATGATTTCTGGCTGTGTTTAATGTGCATACTACTATGTAATCTTGGAACCAGATTGTGAAATGAATCCAATAATCAGAAGATTAATACGGATTCTAATATCAAGATTAAAAGAGTCCTCTGCAAAAAGGGTTAAAAAGCCAAAAATCAACAGAAAGTAAGCATAAATCCAGCAGCATGAAGAAAATAGCAACCTCCCCTCCAAGGCCAATAGATTTGTGTTTTATTCTCTTTGCTTTCTTCTCTGTTGCTCCCTAGATGTATTCCAATTGCCACCAGATACCTGTGAAATTCCATTTTATCTCTTCTTCCCAAACTGCTATTTCGCTGCCTTGATGTCTGAAGCTTTTTCATGTTTTAGCTATCACTCTTACCCTCACACACATTCAGCCATTCTTTCTGACAATGCGTTTCTCTGAACAATCCTTATTGCTGATTATTATGCTGAGGGTTCATTGCAATGTGGGAGAATGTTTATTCCATCATCTTCAGTTGTAATGAAATGTTACAAGTACTAAATCAATTAAAAGGTTCTGTTTGCAAGCAGTTTGTTTATCCAAATCAGCCAAAAAATTGCCTGTGTGCATCATTTTGGTGACGGTTCCTGGTACAAGAGTCTGTATTTCGGCTGAATCATTGTTCGAAATAGGGCAAAAAAAAAACAAAGAACATTTTATATTGGGACCGGGAACCCTAACCCTCCATGTGGGGCATGAAGGGTTAGGGCTAGTGTTAGGCTGCGTGGCATGGAGGGGTAGGTTAGGCTGTGGGGTATGGATTGTTAGGATTAGGGTTGAAGAAGGGGAAAGTTAAGGTTAGGTTGCAGAAATTGCTGGGTTAGGGATCGCTCTTTGCAACTCCAGGAGTCACATGACCGCTGCTTTTGCATTTAGCTGTGGTATCGGAAAACCACCCTCATTATTTTGTCTTGATTGGAAATGATGGGTGAGACGAGACCATCGTTGCTAGATTCCCAAAGGGATCTGGCCCAAAACCAAAATCCCAGCCCCCTTGCTTCATTGAACTCCACTGCAATGCATAGAAACCGCTAGAATGAATCTGTACATGATAGGTCTTGAGGAAATATGCTATATAAGTCTGCTCAGTCATTAATAACCCTCCCTCTTAGACATTATTTCCTCACCCACCCTCACTTTACTAAGTTTTGTTGGTAAATTTTTCTACTGTTCTCTTGTTGATGCTAATTGTTTTTTGTTTATTGCATGTTGTAATTGTTGTGATTGCCTATTTTATATGGTGGTGGGAAGGCAGTACAGTTCAGTGTATTAAGGGAGGAGTATGGAGTTCTCTTCCTTAGCCTGGATGCTGGTTTGGTTGCAGATGAAGGTGGTGGAAGTAGTTTTATTTTATGGGCAGGCCTGATCAAATAGGTTATTGGGAGAATGTGCCACCTGCCTCCGAGGCTATAGTTGGCCCCAACATCATTGTCACCGGCCTTCGTAAATCTTGGCCCATCGGTCTACACTTCTTCCATCATCACCTTATTATTCTATTAATATATTATATTTATTGTTTAATACTTTTTGTTAAAACAATTAAAACCCACCATTGTAGTAAACCCATCTGAAGGTTAATTTTATGCACTGTGTATGTTACTCACTTCTGCTTAAATAACTTCTCTATTACAGGATTAGTCTCTTATTACTGCCTAAAACATCAGGTAAGATTGTAAAGCTGGTGTGCAGATTATCTATGGAGTCGTGCAGGAGAAATGTGTTGTTCATCGATAGATAACGGCATGAAGGGTTAGGGCTAGTGTTAGGCTGCGAGGCATGGAGGGGTAGGTTAGGCTGTGGGGTATGGATTGTTAGGATTAGGGTTGAAGAAGGGGAATGTTAAGGTTAGGTTGCAGAAATTGCTGGGTTAGGGTTAGGCATCGCTCTTTGCAACTCCAGGAGTCACATGACCGCTGCTTTTGCATTTAGCTGTAGTATCGGTAAACCACCCTCATTATTTTGTCTTGAATGGAAATGATGGGTGAGACGAGACCATCGTTGCTAGATTCCCAAAGGGATCTGACCCAAAACCAAAATCCCAGCACTCTTGCTTCATTGAACTCCACTGCAATGCATAGAAACCGCTAGAATGAATCTGTACATGATAGGTCTTGAGGAAATATGCTATATAAGCCTGCTCAGTCATTAATAACCCTCCCTCTTTGACATTATTTCCTCACCCACCCTCACTTTACTAAGTTTAGTTTGTAAATTTTTCTACTGTTCTCTTGTTGATGCTAATTGATTTTTGTTTATTGCAGGTTGTAATTGTTGTGATTGCCTATTTTATATGGTGGTGGGAAGGCAGTAAAGTTCAGTGTATTAAGGGAGGAGTATGGAGTTCTCTTCCTTAGCCTGGATTCTGGTTTGGTTGCAGATGAAGGTGGTGGAAGTGGTTTTATTTTATGGGCAGGCCTGATCAAATAGGTTATTGGGAGAATGTGCCACCTGCCTCCGTGGCTATAGTTGGCCCCAACATCATTGTCACCGGCCTTCGTAAATCTTGGCCCATCGGTCTACATTTCTTCCATCATCACCTTATTATTCTATTAATATATTATGTTTATTGTTTAATACTTTTTATTAAAACACTTAAAACCCACCATTGTAGTAAACCCATCTGAAGGTTAATTTTATGCACTGTGTATGTTACTTACTTCTGCTTAAATAACTTCTCTATTAAGGATTAGTCTCTTATTACTGCCTAAAACATCAGGTAAGATTGTAAAGCTGGTGTGCAGATTATCTATGGAGCCGTGCAGGAGAAATGTGTTGTTCATCAATAAATAACAGCAGTTTAGCACTATGGCTCAAGTTGACCAATAGCCGATCCAATAATAATAATAATAAAAAAAAAACAAAACATTATTTCTATTTTCCACAACAAACAATGCAGAGACTAGGCTGACAGGTGGTCAAGAAGGGTCAAATGTTTTCTAAAATACCAACAGAAAAAACAGGTATAAGAACAAGACCAACAAATCAAACAATTCATAAATAAAAACATAAAAATAAACACTCACAGATTTACTAAGCAGTACAAAAAGAAAAGTGGAGATGTTGCCCATAGCAACCAATCAGATTCTAGCTGACATTTTCTAGTATGTAATGGGAAAGTGAGAGCTAGAATCTGATTGGTTGCTATGAGTAACATCTCCACTTTTCCTTTCCTGTAGTTTGGTAAATCTGGCCCCAAATGTTGTAGAAAACTATGTAAAAAAAAATAAATAAAAACACCCAAAAACCTTAGTTTACAGTAAGACGACAAAGACAACCCCTGAAGAGAAATGACTTTTATTCTAACGATTTATATACAAGTATAAGGCGGTTTTTGCATTTTTTCATCATATCAGTAAAAAAAAAATCCCAAACAGGTTATCCCATATCACTGTGCTTACACATTAGTAATCATTTAAACACTGTAGTACATTAATAACAAAAATATCTTTAAAAGACACGGATAAATGTGCACGACAGTTTCACAAATTTTATTGAAAAACCATTTGTGAAAATTAAAGTGTGTCAGTAACCAAAACATGAATGTCTATATATATTTTTTCATTATTTTTCATCACAATGCATGATTTGTTTAGATTTATTTTAAACCCCTTCCCCATGTATTGATTATGATATGTTCATCTTGGTTTCCACAGTCAGAAGAGGATTCATAGGCACTTTATAAAGTGGTGGTAACCATTACACTCAGAAGCTTATAGAACTAACAATGTGTCAACCAGATCAAGCAAGAGACTGACATCTCCTGCTGCACCTATACCACGGGCTGAGGACATAAAAACATGTCTTTGTATTATATTAGCATTATTATTATTGGCTGGTCATATGTACCCGTTATTCACATTCAATTCTATCCATTAGCAGGAATTATTTTCTAAAGAATGATTTCCTGTACAACACATAGTCACAGTGTGTTTTTGTAGCAATCACATGACCTCAGTGAGGGTAATGTCTTACTGCTTTCTTATATGTGTTACGAAGTTTACATACATTACATGTCTAATGTTTACTGGCTAAATAGCTCCAACTAAAAGACTTTCACTTATGCATAGTAAAAATGTAGACCTACACAAAAGATGATTGGAGAAAAGGGTATGACGGTCAAGAAGATGACTGACAAATTGCCCCGGGGTGCAGTCCAAGTCATGGTGACATCTGCTAATGGTGAATCCACTATGCAAGTAATTTCCTGATTACTAGAAATAAGGAATGGACACCACAAATATCCAATGCAGAGTAATTAATGCAGCAAGCAATGTGATTCCTTAGGAGACTTGTTACAAGACACACATATTCCGTCTCTTCTACAAAATGGCTTAGAAATGTCATTCTGGTAGCCTCTGCTTGGTGGAAGAAGCCCAACTAGAGAAGGACAACACATGAACATCAGGTAATAACTAGAAATGGCAGCTTTGTTGTAGTCGTTCCCTAATGGTTGTGTGTATCTGGCAAGATTCATAACACTGTGTAACAGTTTTCTCCATGCGCCTCTCATTCACACATTGTCAACAACACACCCTAATTGTTATAAGGAAGCCCCAGACAGAATATTCTACAAATCTTTGTGCAAACTTACACAATTATAATTCTTTTTACAATGATGCAAGGCTTTTCCCCCATTGTCCAAACCTTTCCCTCAATGTCTTGACAATAAGGAACTTCTGGTATCTACACACTGTAGAGGCAGATATTTTATGAGCTGAGACAATATAAATATGGACGTAGCCTATAAATTTAACAGCATCTATCTCACATTGATATTACTGGTTGATAATACATAGGATAAATATTGGCTCAGAGCACAAAATGGCTGCCTTTACAGGGTGCAAAAAGACAGGTCTTCAAAACATTCTTAAAAACCTGAATGTAAAGAAATACTTTCTAGAAAACATAATTAATAAGGGTTCATCCCTTCCCCCTATTATCTAAAAGAACACTTCTTACTCATGGACAGACCAACAATTATTTGCACACATATCTCTGAGATGAAAGACAGCCATGATAAGAGAATGAAAATAACACAAATATCATTTTTTCAGTTACATAAAAAATAAATCACAATATAAACATAGGTCTATAAAGAAAAAAAAACCAAAATAAGTATTTTAAATGATTAAATGACCAATTATCGACTGCTTGATAACATGGAAATAATACTTTAGTCAACCGTCAAACAGTATATAAAAAAAGAAGAAAAAGAAAAGAAACAGTTGAAGTATAAATCTCAATCCATTCCTTTTCCCACAATATATTATGTTAAAAAAAAATGCATAGCAACACAAAAGAGTTCTGAGCAAAGCGTTGCAGTCTTGTGACATTTCATAAAACTCGGCTGGACTATGAGATTCTCGGGGGAAGATTTAATGTGAGCTGTGATTGTCTTATCGTCAACATCTTCCATGTAGTAAGACCAAGAGAACAAGGGCAGAATGGAGATCCACTGGTGTTTTGCCTAAATGCAAAAGGCACTGAAACAAACAAGATATGCACCATAGTACCGTCCATTTAAAAAATACAAAATATTTCATGAAAATATCTTATTGCCTTTTTAGTTATTTTACTTTTAGTAAGTGTTCCTCAGGAGTAAAACGGTCTCCCCGGTTCTTGTGGTAATCTGTTGAGCCGTGCTACCTGAGATGGAGATGGTGGGACATCCTGGCGGAAAGGACCTTTCGGTTGGGCATAATTGGGATCAGAGGCCTTCTTGTAAGATTCATAGTTATTTGATCCTTCCGAGGACACGTTTTTTTTAAGCTGTTGTTCTTTCCGTCTCTGCTCCTGTCTGAGAAGTTCTTGGGCCTCCATCATAACTCTGGCATTGAAGCCATGTCCGCCCATGTAACCATTTCTTGATCCTTGGTAGCTGGAATATCTTGGATTCTCCTTGGCACTCTGGAAGCCTTCTCCAGGGGCATAGGCTTGGTCCCAAGAGTCTTGAGACACAGAACTAGGATTTTTTCTACTTTGCCTGGAAAGACAAAAAAACTTTGTCGGTTTGTTTTCACAATGAAATCTATACTGAGGTCATGTTATCAAAACCATCCAATATTGAACCATCATCTTAAAATAAACTTTCCAAAGAGAAGACTTCTTCTGTCTAAACTTTTTTCTATATATACCATGTAACTGAAAAAAAATCTGGATAACAGGGATGTAACCAAGGGATAAATAAAGTCTGTCCAGAAAGTAATGCTGGTCATAAAACAATATTAGACTGTCTGAACACTTTCAATCGTCATATCCCCCTAACATTATATAAGATGGCCATGAAGAAGCTTTCATGTCAGATTTGGCTATTATAGCTGGTTAACACTTGTTATCATACTTGACCACTCTCCCATAATGTCCAGAAGATCTGCAAAATCCGGTAGCTCTCTTGGAATGCTGGTGAAGCAGGCAGCCCTTTCACATTTAGCCAATAGCGGGGCTGCATCTGTGTAATGCTGTTATTCACAACATTGTGAAACAGCGGGGGTGGAGCTTGAGGCATTTGAGTGTAAATTGCATCATTGTGGCTCCGCCCCTGCTTTACTATGTTGCGATCCACAGCATCGCACAGTGAGGCGAGGGCATTCTATATTGGTGTTTCTTCAATTAAATGCATTGTTTGAACTTATAATCAAGATTAATAGAAAAAGATAAGCCACCACGCATATCAGAACGACTATGACTGAAATACAGTATAGACCATTACAATTAATCTAGACATTTCCTCCTACCTACAACTCTTTTTTTTCCCCATTGCAGGCTCACTAACCTCTATGCTGTATGATGGGCAGCAGAAATGAACTTCTCTTCAGGACAAATAAGGCTCTACAAAGCTTTACTGACATAAAACAGCTGATGGAAACGCTGAGGGAAGTACTGAATTCATTTGCTGTACTTGTAATTTTCCCATTAAACAAGAAAATGAACATGAAATGCAGCCCTCGGGTGCAGATAACCTGCACTTATCACATATATGTGGAATTTTCTTTTTATTTCTCTGCCTCTATTTTCCTCAGTCTAATAGCAGTGGATTGGAGACAAATAACCTTGGTTATTTACAGTTTAATGCAATGTATTGCTGGATGTGTACAAGAAGCACTGCTACATGTAACTGTAATCATGCAAAAAGCTGAACAATATGTGTTCTTTAACACATTTTTAAGCCCAGTGCTATCCCTTCAACACACATTAAACTGGTAACACTTGCTAATTAATATACTATAAATTTGTATGTTTTTAAGTATTACAAAAATAATACCCATTAATAATAAAGTCAGATGTAGAGAAGAAACTTCAGTAATAAAAAAAACAAAAAACCCTATTAAAAATGACTTTTGGCATTTGAGCAGTAATGAATAAATCACTGTAGTAGACACCATTATATTAATATACTGTTGTTATGTGCTTGGCAGGTATTATAAGTGTCACATTTTCCTGTTGTGGGGTCTGCCTTACATAGAACAAAAACACAAATTCTTAAATCATCAAACAGGAAAAAAGTGAAAAACTTGGATGAGGCATTAACTAGAGTCATCCAGCAACATGAGATCCGGGCTGACCTATCAGACAGACATTACTGACTGCTTCCCTTATTTTACCTTGTGCTATGAGTTTTACCATCTTTGATGGATTACTTTACTTTGACCCACTTCTAACAGCCAATGATACTCTCCTGCTACTGGCATTGCCCCTGGGAGTGGTATTTTTCTGACAATGGTGTCTGGACTGGTTCTACTTGCTGTGCCAGGGTACATTAAATTTTAGTAGTGTAAGAAGCAGAGCTGTGTGAGGACTCCTGTAGACATGAGGTCGTTGAAGTTAACGCCTGTGGGTCTGGAAGCACAGCGTGTGCCAAAAACCTCTACGTTCTATGAAGGTCAGTGTTTGTAACAACCGCTGCTCTGGAATTGCCGACAGTTATTGTAAAACATTGGGCTGCTGTAGTGAGCTGTGATCCAAGTACACTCCTTATAATCCCTATTTCCAAGTAGAACTAATAATAATAATAATATTGGGAGGTTGTTGATGGAATGAAGGACAATCATTTTATCTAAATAAAGCATTTTGGCACAACACTCGTTCTTCAGTAATATATAATATTGGAGCATGCACTACCCCGGGCAGATGCAATAAATGGACACTGAGTATAGGAACTTTAGGCAAAATTCTGGAAAATTTGTGTTTTCCAATTGCTAGAATAGGGAAACTCCCGCTTTTTGCTAAAATGCACGCACAAGCCCCAAATTCTCAGGAGGGATCTGGATCCAGAGTTACATCCAAGGGACAGTTCCGATTGTGGGGCAAGAAGGGCAGGATGCAGAAACCGATCCTACTAAGTGGAAAGGGTAGAATGTAAACAGCACAGTGAGGGCGGGATAAGCGACATCTGTGCTATCCACACTTTTACACTGTCCATTTGCACAAGGGCGGCACTGAATTTTCAGGCCTGGGTCTCATTGCGGAATTCCTTGAGGGGAGTGGCCTGAATGCCGGGAGCTTCATACACAGCGGTATCAGAAGTCTGGATCTGGTCCATAAACCCTAAATTACTTGGGATTAGATGAACACTAAAACTGAGACATTGCCACATGCAGACTGTGGGGCTGATGCGGATTTAGGAGGAACAGTACAAAAAGGTGCAAATCTGCCCCTGGACAAGGCATAGTGCAATCCGAACAGAGCCGTAACTAACAAAAAGAGAAAAATGGCGCCCTCTACCTTGAGTGTTAAAAATAATTTTTCTGCCCTTTTTGCACTCCCCTTGTTACAGCCCTGAAAATGGGTACAAATCCACGATATTGCTTTGCACACAGGGAAACGCTGGATGATTTTGCTTATTGTACACAACTACAAAACAGGTTAAATTTTTAACTCCAATTTAGAGGGGCTATGTGGTTTTGCCAGTAGCAGATTTTATTCTCCTTTTACTGATAATCCCAACCTTAGATAAGCCCCAGTATAGCAGGATGCTGATGACAAAGTATTTGATATTTTAATACTGTTTGAATACATCAGAATACCAGCGTTTCACCCATCCTATTACTAACAGTATTAATACTCATTACACGTTTCACATGTTAAACAGAGACTATGGACGTGACATCACACAGACATACAATTCAAACGTGCAGAATTTAAAGCAATCATCAATCCTTCTGATCAATCTGATTAATGGCGACTGTAAATAACCCCATAGATGAGAATACAGAAGAGTAATGACAAAACTGAACAATAAAATGTAACTATATTGAATAAGAGGGGTTATTATAGCATCAACCAGCAATGTGAAATAGCAGCAATCAGTTAAGACTTAGAAGAGAAAAGCCTCAATTTTACCTCTTCACACTATAAATCCAGGAGCAGACCTTAAACAGAGTTTGTCGTTCTATAAATTCATAAAAACAGTATAGTGGATTGAGGGCTAAATGTGACTAGACTGAGACCAACAGCAATTAAAGACAACAATAATGGCTCTGGAACATGAAATGTACATGGAATAAATGTCTAAATTGTAAAATATATAGTCACTCTATAACATTCGCAAAAGATCAATATTTAAAAAAATATTAATTAGGCCTTTTCATCAGCAGAACAAGACATGACTCTTTTGCCAAGACACACCTAATGTGACCAAGACACACCTCCTCTGCCCAAGGCATACCTAATGTGACCAAGACACACCTCCTCAGCCCAAGACACACCAAATGTGACCAAGACACACCTCCTCAGCCCAAGACACATCAAATGTGACCAAGACACACCTCCTCTGCCCAAGACACACCTCTTCAGCCGAAGGCACACCTAACAGGACCAAGAAACACCTTCTAAGCCCAAAGCACACCTAATATGACCAAGACACACTTCCTTAGCCCAAGGCACACCTCCTCGGCCTAAGGCACACCTAATATTACCAAGACACATCTCCTCAGCCCAAGGCACACCTCCTCTGACCAAGACACACCTCCTCTGACCAAGACACACCTCTCCTGAGCAAGAGACACATCCTCATCTGGCCAAGACACACCTCTGTCTGCAGAAGACCCATATAATAAAGTCCCTCAGGTGGGCGTTTAGGTGCCCATGAGGAATCATACACAGATCATTATTTAAATCTATGCTATAAAACAGTGCTCCTCAACCTTTTCTCACCCTCGGCACACCTAAGCCCTTCCCTTACATACACAGATACACAGTACATACACAGATATTACATTATTTTTTATTTGATAAATGTAAAAATCGCAGCTAATATATTTTTTTCTTATAACTAATTTACCTATGTTAGCCCCCCCCCATCATGTTTCTGCAGCCTCCCCATTAGCCCCCATAATGTGTCTCCAGCCTCCCTAGTAGTTCCCATTCATGTGTCTGCAGTCTCCCCAGTATAATCAATCGTGTGTCTTTAGCTCTCCAGTGTTCCACATTCATGTATCTGCAAGGTCTTCCAGTGCTTTTTCTCCTGTTGGAGGCATTGCACCGCGGCACACTTGGCAACATCCCGTGGCACACTGGTGGAGGAGCACTGCCATAAAACACTATAGTAAACTTTTTATAATTTCTACTTTGAACATCAACCATCTATACATTAACTGCATATGGTTTTATAAGCAGCAAATCTTGAAATCTGCAATATTATAACCAAAGCAAAGTGGTTAAAGTGATTTTAATAGCAAAGTCCTAGTTCCCATTGATATCCTTTAATTTAATTTAGGATCACAATGCATTACTGAATTTTCATTAAAGCCAGAGTCCTTCGATCATCATATTGCTAATTGGAATCGGATCAGCTGGTCATCTAATCCAAGTATAATATCAATATATTTTCATTACAGTATGTGAAATAGGAAAGTGGCTAATGCCGGCAGCGTTTAACAAGTGGCGTCATCTACTGCTACTCGGCTTAGAAAAGAACATTTTATATTTAGGTTTATCTGCTCACAGTGGCGATAAATGTTTCATATACAACTTCTACACTTAGCAGACATAAATTGCAGCATAAAGAAAAACTGACAGTGAACATGTTGCCAGCACAGGATCATTAATCACAACACTTCAATTAATGAAATTATTTTAAAATATGTGTTCTGCGTGTAATGCCAGGATTACTGGAACCCACAAATATTAGCTAATACGTAATAAAGAACAAGCGTGCAATGGCGCTAGCCTAAATTGTGTCTGCATTTATAAGCAAAATAAACTTACAAATACATTTTTATTCTTGATCAGTCGATGAAGACCCCACAGTATTAATCACACTACTCAGACTGATGGCAAAAGAATACAGCAGCTAATAAATAGAGGACACGTATGATTGGACTTAGTGATATCTCATGAACACTTGCTGCTAAGCAAGACAAACGGTAGTTGTTTGTCCCTCTCAAGTAGTTTCTTTCTTTAAAAAGATATATATATATATATAAAATCATTTTTTATTTATTTTTTTACTACTGCTATCCAATGCAAAATTGCAAAACCAGAATCCACATTTAATACTAAAAGTAGACTAATGTATTCCAGCTAATTCTGCAGTAATAAGCTTAAATGTGTGAAAAGAGTGCATCCATTGCATAAGTTGTTCTTTCTCTAGCATTAAGCCTCCAGGAACAGCTATTAGGACATCTCCATCAGGAAACTGCCACCTACAGCAATGGGAGCGGTTACGGAGTATGTTTTGGGTCAGCACAAAACAGAGATTTAGAATTTTCTTTCTTGTTCATTGACTGCTAGCGAAGGTTTACCATAATTGTACAACTTTTAGGATCAAAGACTTGCTGCCAGTGACTAATCCGAGTGAAATGCCAGTTTTAAACCCTTCCCCTGGATTCTAATTGAAGAAAGTTATTTTTTGGAAATGAAACCTAGCTAATTCCCACTTTCTATGCAGACGCATGCATTTTCCAACACAGGCCGCTTTCTACAGTCACACGGTCGTCTTTATGACCACGGCACATTTCACTTTCAGAGGAAAGAGTTTTAAGATTAATTTAAAATAAATAAAAAATAGGATCATTGGTTTTCCTCGCACACAGTCTGCCTGAAGGAACGTTTTTTTTTTGTAGTACTATAAAACTGCTTGAACACTATACAATCATTGGGTCTATCAATCGATTATCTGCTGATCGGCCTATTTACCATATAGAGTATGGAAGGAATCTGTCAAAATGCTATCGAAGAAATCCATACTTTTCTCCAATAATTGGATCGTTCCAAATTCCTAAACCATCCAACCATCGCTGGGGTGATAGCCCCGAAAATTGGGTAGTGTGTTTACACAAAGCAATATCTCTGGTGAATGGAGTGTTACATTGGGCTGGATCCAGACTTAAGTAAGTGCTTGAAATGAGTTACTCCTGGGCTAAACCATGTTGATTTCAGGGGGAGTCAAGGTAATTGTATTCTTTGCATGCAGGGATATATCTTTGAATTGCTTACTGCACACAGATAACACTGTTATTTAGACTTGGTATAGGAAACATCACCTCTCAATTCTAATACTGTTTGCAACAGATGAAATATGACTCCCCTGCAATCAACATGGTTTAGCCCAGGAGTAACTAATTTCAAGCACTTACTTAAGCCTGAATCCGGCCCATTGTGTGTAGCTGGCATTAGATGTGGCACACGGAGAACCCTGTCAGCAAATAAATTTTATTCTAAAAAAAATTTGAATAATTATAACTTTATTGGCTGCAGCACAAAGACTGCACCTCTGCAAACAGCTGAAAGAGAAGCTGCTGCAATATATAGCGGCTGATTCTATTCCCCGCCATGACGGGATTAGCCACAAAGTTAGTCTATTTCCATCTTTTATGGTAGCCAAATATCATGCATTTTTTATCTCACACCTCTAAGGGCTGCGAGATATATTCCGGAATGTAGATTTGTGAGATGTGTCGTTCTGGAAGCAAACTGTGGAAAATAGAATCTACCCCATAACGTGCTACTCATATTATAGTGTGCGCCATTCCCAGACCCATAATATGTCCCACATATATTATAAGACTGGGGACTACCCTATTAATATCCTGTGTTTGCCACTGATAAGGATATATAAACTACAGACCAGAAAATAAACAACACACAACAACCTCACACTTGATGTCACTATTTAATAAGAATAGTAGCTATAGGATACAGCATCTTTTTTGTGTGCACCAAGATTTTTTTTTATTTTTTTTAAACTCATGTCCCAATATGTGCTTTACAGAGAAGCAGAATGAAGCAAATGTAAGCGTAAAAATAAATAGTGGGGTCATTTATTCATGAGCATTTATCACGGAAAGGCCTGTGACTGTCACGGTAATTGTGAAATTGATATTAATGGGGAGATTGAGGCTGCTGCGATGGATATTTCCTCCCTAGTAATGGTCTCTACAAGATGTAAAAGACCCAACTGCATTTAATGCAAACAGAGAAGAGAGATAGAGGCTGATTCTGTTACACAGATTTATAGAAGCAGGTTCCTAATACGCAAAATCGTTTCGAGTGAAACTCCTTCTCTGTGTGAACACTGTCCATTATTCTGCCATGAATGATGGGGATGAAGGCCATGTTACCTGGGTAATGAACTGTACTGGCGTTGGGCTTGTTGGAAGCTCTCCCGCTCCTCCTGTCTTTGCCTCTGCATCTGAACCTCCACAGACACTGAATGTCGTCCGCTCTGATTATAAGTTGTGTTGTTTGGCTGGGGAAAAACAAGCAGGACGAAAAGTGATTTTCCAGCATTATACAAGGATTTTGGACACTGTTGTTAGTTAGTACTTCATTCTGTTACGTGGTGGGATGTTTCCACAGCAGAGAACATTTGCACATTATGTTTGACAAGAAATGTCAAACAATCTGACGAGCACAAGGTGGCCACTCAGGCAAGAGGAGACTGATTGGTCCAAGAAACAAGGCTTAATTGTAGATGGCTAATTTCCCTTAGAGTGCAAGAGCAGTGTAGGAGTTCCAAAGCACTCAGCGTAATTCAACAGGCATGTGCCATAACCGATACCAGGCGCTAACCTTCATTCCAGCTTACAGATACAGCTGCTTTTCTATTAATTGCCAATATTTTATTTTAACCAATATTTTAAACACAGAAAAAACATTGTCTCTTGATAATATACACACAAGGAACAATCTCTATACAGAGATAGACAGCCTACTGTTGACCAATACGTACCAGCTCACAATAACAAGTATATTATATAATGCTTTTCTGTTGATCTATTGATGTTTAGAAACATAGAAACATAGAAAGTGATGGCAGATAAGAGCCACATGGCCCATCTAGTCTGCCCATTTGTTTATTTAAACCTATACTGACCCTAGACCCTATTTACCCTCAATTTGGGTTACAATTTAGGATACCCTTATATTTATCCCAAGCATGTTTAAATTGTTCTACTGTATTGGCCTCAACCACCTCAGATGGGAGGCTATTCCACTTATCTATCACCCTTTCAGTGAAGTAATTTTTCCGCACATTTCCTTTGAATCTACCACCCTCCAGTTTATAT
>WWET01000326.1:100744-150748 GCA_011038615.1 Limnodynastes dumerilii
GATTGCAGCTGAGAGGGGGTGCGGTCTCAGAGTGGCAGTTTTGGAGACCTGGGAATTTCCAGGGGAGGTGAGCTCTTGGTTTAGAAAGATATTGGATATGTGACCCAAAGTTGGGGCTCTAAAGTTTAGAGTTAAGATTAGAGTTAGGACCATCCAGCAGAGAAGCTGAAGTGGCGGATGGCTTATCACATATCTGCAGATAATCTGTAACTAATTCTCTGACTTATTTTAAACATAGGAGATGATTAGTAACTGAGTAATGGCTAGAGTGTCAGGCCATGTTTTGTTTTTTGTGCAAATTCCCCTTGCCTTGAGAACCTGCAATATATCTATCTATCTATCTATCTATCTATCTATCTATCTATCTATCTATCTATATCTATCTATATATATATACACACACACACACACACACACACACACACACCATTGTTAGATGGAGACATGGTGTTCAAGCAACATTCATTTCACTAGTAAACCTTATGCATGAGATGCATGACCTACAGTAGTCGCTCCAATAGGGAGACTTAATATAGACTGCAGCAACAATGGAATTCATGACGTGCATTGAAATGAATAAAAATCTCTACATGAACTTCAGTCAGTTCACTATGTAGATGTCAGGGTGGGCAATGGGATACTATCAGATATCACAATATTCCATTGTCCTGTATTGTCATGTAATTATCTCTGCTGACACTGCCGATAGGGGCACACTGGCGAGTAGCAGGGGTTTACTCTGGTGGAATATCGCAGAGGTACCCGATTAAGACTTGCAATCTGTTTCCATTTTAAGTTCGGCTAGCCCTCGCCTCTCTATATACCAAACATCGCAGGCACAGAGCTATCATGTAGCTCAATATAATGACTACTGGGTGCACAACATTAGATCTCCCTTCAGGCTGTTATGGAGTGAAAAGCAACATTTGCATTGTAGTGTCAATATAGAAAAAAGATAAACATATACAATATCTCATGTTAAAATCAGTTGCGTCATAGCTAGAAACTGAATAAAATGTTTCTTCTAGTAATGTGTGTGTGTGTGTATTTGAGCTACAGGTGTGTGTGTGTGTGTGTGTGTGTGCCAGACTCATCTTCCTCTCCCACCACTCTGCCTCTCTTTACACTGGCTACGTGTCCCTTTCAGAATTCTCTCCAAGCTCCTCACCACAACTTACATGGCTCAGTCACCACACACCTGCCCCCCCTCCCTGCTGGTGACCAACGCCTCAACTCCAACAGGTTAACTACCTCTCACTCCGACATCCAAGACTTCCCCCGAGCCGCCCCTCTGCATTGGAATAACCTACCACAACCTATCAGGCAATCCAACACCCTCCAATCCTTCCCACCCACTTCTACAGGCTAGCCTGCCCTTCCTCCACCTAAGCTTACCTTTCCTTATTTTTATGAGTTTGTACCCTGTCTGTTAATTATTGTATTGTATATGTAGCTATTGACTTATCTATTGCCTCTGTATGGTGCTGCGGATACCATGTGGCAACTTATAAATGTTAATAATAATAATAATAAAAATAAGGTAGAGGGGGTGAAGTCAATTAAGGTAGAGGGGTGTGTGTGTGTGTGTGTGTGTGTGTGTCTATTAAGGCAGAGGGAGCAGATTCAGAGATACGTTTTTTTCTGGTATTTTTACGATCTGATGAACTGCGCATACGTAGTAACTAAATTTACGCAATCTGCTTTGATTTTACGCACTGAAGTCCAGTAGACATGGACTTGTGAATCACACATGGGAAGATCCATACAGAGGGGCGTGTTTATAATCCGTTCGGAAAAAGATCCGTGTAAGTGGGTGGGGGGAGGCATTTAAATGACCGTTTGAGGGCGCGGTTAGTTAGATGCGCATGTACGGAGGTATTATACACTCCGAAATACACACTTAAAGATAAGGGTGGGTCGAGGCACTCGTAAGTCACCAGCAACCTGTCCGTGTTAGGGGAGTGTCATGGGTGTTACCTTGAAACGGCCGTGCGTATATTTACGAACTTTAAAGAAATGGATCTCTGAATATGGCCTGAGGTGTGTGTGTGAGTCTATCAAGGTAGAGGTGTGTGTGGGTCTATCAAGGTAGAGGTGTGTGTGGGTCTATCAAGGTAGAGGTGTGTGTGGGTCTATCAAGGTAGAGGTGTGTGTGGGTCTATGTGTGTGTGTGTTCGTGTGTGTGTGTGTCTATTAAGGCAGAGGGAGCAGATTCAGAGATACGTTTTTTCGAATATTTTTTAGATCTGATGAACTGCGCATGCGTAGTAACTAAATTTACGCAATCTGCTTTGATTTTACACACGGAAGTCCAGTAGACATGGACTTGTGAATCGCACATGGGAAGATCCGTACAGAGGGGCGTGTTTATAATCTGTCCGGAAAAAGATCCGTGTAAGTGGGTGAGGGGAGGCATTTAAATGACTGTTTGAGGGCGCGGGTAGTTAGATACGCATGTACGGAGGTATTATACGCTCCGAAATACACACTTAAAGATAAGGCTGGTCGAGGCGCTCGTAAGTCACCAGCAACCTGTCCGTGTTAGGGGAGTGTCATGGGTGTTACCTTGAAATGGACGTGCGTATATTTACGGACTTTAAAGAAATGGATCTCTGAATATGGCCTCAGGTGTGTGTGAGTCTATCAAGGTAGAGGTGTGTGTGAGTCTATCAAGGTAGAGGTGTGTGTGAGTCTGTCAAGGTAGAGGTGTGTATGTGTGTGTGTCTCTTAAGGTAGAGGGGTGTGTGTGTGTCTCTTAAGGTAGAGGGGTGTGTGTGTCTCTTAAGGTAGAGGTGTGTGTGAGTGTCTCTTAAGGTAGAGGTGTGTGTGTGTGTCTCTTAAGGTAGAGGTGTGTGTGTGTTAAGGTATAGGTGTGTGTGCGTGTCTGTTGAGGTGTGTGTGCGTTTAAGGGGTTTTAAGGTAGACTTTTCCAATTGTAAATTCAGTGGCTCTTAATCTTTTTCTAGCCTATTACACAGTCGCAGACGGTATATAAGCTACATTTAGATGTGACATGGTTGGCAGCATATTCTTTGAGCAGGTTAGATCCTTAAGCTATTCCTAGCAGCTGTCTAGTTGAGTTGCACACCACACGGATGAATCACTGAACCCCATAGTCCAGGTTATAAAGCCACTGCCAATACCATCAGAACTTGCTCATGATGTGTAAACCTACCTTTGTTAGCAAATATTTCATGACAAGTGGATTTGTTGTCGGCCTTATCCGTCTGGCAGTAAAGCAGTTAAATATAACAAAGATAATATCTGTTTTAAACTTCCCCCATCAGAAAGCCGCCATCTGCTCAGAAAAAGTACTATTTGAAGTCTGAATGTTAAGTATGTTAATGATATTGCTTCAATTCTCCATCACGGTCCTGGAAAACAGACATCTGCTCAACAAGTATATGAGCTGGGAGCCGGATTGAAGCTTCACTTCAACAGAGACCACAATTGTTTATGTGGATTCCTAGTGATACGTGTCATAGGAAAAAATCAGCTATAGAAAATACAAGTGACCTGCGTCCTTCACTGCGATTGCACTAAACTCCCAGCATTCTGCATGCTGCCACATTAGACTGTTTATTGCCTACTACATGTTGCCTTGTCAAGCAGTCCCATATATTATCCTGTGCATTACGCAGCAGTAACCAACTACCCGGATGAGGAAAGTGGGGCTGATTCAGAGATGCGATTGCGAAAAGATCGCAAATATACGCATCCAATGTTAAGATCCTAGCAGGTTCCAGCCCACTGCATAAACAGTCACTCCACTTGCAAACAGCGGTGGATGCATTCTGCATGCTGCCACATTAGACACTTTATTGCCTACTACATGTTGCCTTGTCAAGCAGTCCCACATATTATCCTGTGCATTACGCAGCAGTAACCAACCACCCGGATGAGGAAAGTGCTTCTGCACCAGAGGTAATCATGTGCATTTCTAGGTATTCATACATAGAGGTAACCTTCATGTGGATGTGTGCACTGAAAGCTTATATAAGAATGTACTTACAGTAGGGTTGCCGACTTCTTATTTATTCTCTGGTACATCTCAGACGAAAGAAATAGATGCTGTAAGGGGGGTGGGGCTTAATGACATGATTTAAGCTCCACCCCTTCCTGACAAAGCTTCAATGCATGCTTTTACTAGGGATGGGGTGGAACCTGATGATACCCTGCCTATCCTTACTAACGCTGTAAGGAATGGGACTGCGGGAAATTTGCATAATTTTAGAAGTTTCACAGATATTTTGGGTTGAGTTGGCAACCGTGATTTACAGATATATATATGGAACATGTTCCTTGTATTTACATAGTGGTCACTTTGGTCCTTGGCTGCACCCCTGTATTTATATATACACTTGCACATATTTAATTTGTTGGATAGAAGCGCAGCCATTTTTCTTGCACATATATATATATATACCTAAAAGGCAAAAGGGGCCGCATTTCTAGAACAGATCTGCAAACTCTGGATCCACAATCCATACTGGAAGCAGGAGCGTTATCGCTGATGGGGCCGGAGGACAGTGTGGTCATCTTAACGTAGTGGTCTGCTGTGAGAAGTCATTATGAGCGATGGGAATGGGAAGGAAGGGCCGGATTCACTCCACCGGACGTATTGCATATATTTGATACAGCGCATGCGTAGTACCTGTTTTACGTAATCTATATATCTTTTCCTTACGTAGACTTTAAGACCGCATATACGCAATCTACGTAACGAAAAGATACGTAGATTACGTAAAAAAGATACTACGCATGCGCTGTTTCAAATATATGCAATATGTATATGCAATACGTCCGGTGGTGTGAATCTGGGCCAAAGTCTGGATACAGTGGAATCCAGCATCAGTTCAGAACTCCGGATCCTGATTATTGCTACTAATCAGACTCTATGGGCTGGATCCAGACTTAAGTAAGTGCTTGAAATTAGTCACTCCTGGGCTAAACCATGATGATTGCAGGGGGAGTTAAGTTAATTGTATTCTTTGCATGCAAGGATATATCTTTGAATTGCTTACTGCACACAGATACTGACCAGCTTTACTATCACACTGTTATTTAGACTTGGGATAGGAAACATCACCTCTCAACTCTAATACTGTTTGCAACAGATGAAATATGACTCCCCTGCAATCAACATGGTTTAGCCCAGGAGTAACTCATTTCAAGCACTTACTTAATTCTGGATCCAGGCCTATGTTATGTTTTGCTCGGGGTTTGCTCTCCTACAGGCCCTATAACTACCACCCGACAAACAGTTAAGTCTGCTCTCCCTGTAATGACACATTGCTTATTCACAACAAGGTGCATGCACTGCAGCAGATGTATAAAATCCATGATAAAAATCTTGCATCCGTCTGTGTTTTATAGCTTGCAGTATAAAGAGGGAGCCCTGCACATGAAATGACCTAAATCACAGGCCGCGCTCACTAATAACAGCACAAAAGAGCTTTATTATTCAGCTACAAATCACACTTCCATTTAATCTGGTGTGTGCTGCTCATTAGACTGAGGGCTCGTGCACACAAGGAGAATGTTCCAAACAGCTAAAACATATTGATGGGTAGAAAGGGATCTCTGAGACAAACAGCAATAACCTGCGGCTTAGACATAACCGCAAGACCATTTTCACTGTTTCCTTGCAGACTTCCTGTGAGCGATGGCAGAGATCCTTCTTGGCTTTATAGTATTTATCCAGGAGAGCACTTGCATCATTTTACTATTATAAAGAAATGGTGTTTTTATCCTGATGGACTATTTAACACTTTCTAGAATAACATAGATATCTTCTGGACTAGGTAGGAGGTGAACCCTCCCCACCCCTATCAAATAAGGCCATAGGCCTTACCAGTATCTTTCCTGGTTGGCCGCAGGTCGAATGAGGCCGCCCCGCAGTCAACTGAAGGCAACCTGTGCATTTTCTACTATTTTTCCTCTATTTTCAATAATCCTACGTCCACTAGAAGCTATGTTGAAAAAAAAATTCCAGGGCCACTTGAGGATCCCAATCCGCCCCTAAGTGGGAGGGTCAATAATTATGTAAATCACTCTGCAGGGTATTGCCAAATTTAGCATTCTGTTTATTAGGGCAAGTTCCCTTAGAAACCAGTTTTTTTTATAATATCAGTATTCTCTTAAGATAATCCACATAATGTAACATGTAATGAATAGGTCTTCATCTAGACAAGATGGTTATGCTATAGTACAAGTGTCAAGCTGCTCATTAAAGATATAATTGATAACCATACTGGTGAGGTGATCCATGTAACACAGGGCTTGACAAACTCCGGGGCACCAGGCCACCATGGCAACTAGAAATTTGGACATGTTACCCAAATGATGGAAGAGAAATCCTAGCAGTGAAACTGGAAAAAAAAAGCTCCCACACAAGTTTCTGCAGGTAGCCCCTTTCTTAACTTTCCATCTGCTGAAACTGCAGTGAGAGAAGCTCCTAGCAGTACGATGCCAGCAATTGAAAGTGTCATGCTGCTGGTAGCTTCTTTTCTAGTTTCAGTGGTGGGGGGATGGATAGGAGTCTTTCCTCCACATCCAATGCTGAAGAGAGGAGGAAGTCAGAAGATTCAAAGCAAGTTGATGAGGGAAGAGGGAGAGGTAACAGAGAGAGAGCGAGCAATACCCCTCCTAATGGAGACTACTTTTGACACACAGAATTTTAGATGGACAATAGTGTGTGTGTGTGTGTGTGTGTGTGTGTGTGTGTGTTGTGTTGTGTGTTTCTCCTAGAGAAAAAAGGTTTCTGTATTTGCATGTATCAAACGCTGAACTATTTTTGTGCTATTTGGTAACAAATTGTTATATTATACAATAATGTTGACAGTTTAGAGCTTTGAATGCTTACATTAGATCCAACAATATTAAAGTCCAGATTTGATCAACCTATCATTATCAAATAATGTAGTCCTATAATATAACCAACTCCCAAAAGAACCCAGCTGAAAAGAGCAATCATTTCTTCAGCACTAAGGGACTCCCAAGGACATTGAAAGACTAGCAGAGCCAACGCGATTCGCACAGATGTGCGCTGTGTGTTCAGGCTGTACCCACAGCAGAGCTGTTAATCTAGCATTCTGGCACAGGGAAATAGAATAAAACATTTTAGGATAGCAATAAAGTGGCTGCTCTTGTATAATACGTTACACTTCCATCCTCTTTCATTTTTAAATATTTAATTTTCTGGGATAGAAACAGGAAGCTGAATCAGTCCCAGTTAAGGGAAAAGGGGCTGTTATTGCAGAGTCTGATGCTTAAAGAGCAGCAGAAAGAAAATGAAGAAATTATCAATGTTTAAGCCAATCAATAAGAGACAAAGGTTTATTGGGCCTTTGACTTTGCAAACCTACAATGTATTCAATTTTGTAAATGACGATCGTGTGCGAGTAGATTTTTATAGGTTGCATCTGTCACTTAGGTGGATTAATATCAAAACAACAAAAGATTTTTCTGTAAATAGACATTTTGTACTTTCTGTACCCTGGACGTAAAAAGTAAAATTAAATGCACATTAAATATAAACGATGATCTAAATAACAAAAAAGTGATAGATATCCCCTACACATAATATTAAGCAACAATTTGCTGCACTTTCCCCATTTTAAGATCAGATTTTTTTTTTTATTTTTTTTTACATGGCTGTGCAGGTGCCATTGGCTAATATCCATCTATCCTCCAAGTAATGAAAATAATCAACTTGTGGTCAAAAAGGTTTCCTTTTAATTACTCAGAGTTTTACAACTGCAGCCGTAAATTTTTCAAATAATGGTAAAACTCCAGTAAAGTTTTTAAAGCTCCAGCGGTGTTATTGGCCAATATATTATTTCTGCTGCCTTTTCCCCCCCCTCACCATTTCTATTACTCGCTTCCTTTATATAGATAGTAAACTGGTGATGTAAATACTGGAATACAAAATGACAAACGCATTGGTTTTCTAAGCACAGCAAAATTTCACCTACAACCAACATCAAACTTGTCTACGTTTAATAACATTTTCACGTAACGCTGGATGGGAAGATTGAAAAATACAGGAATTTATTTTCTACAGAAATCAAAACGAGACAAGCTTGAAGCCGACTAAACTGTCCAAATTTGAGCTGCTCTGATAATCAGATCACACAGGATTCCTCAACTGGGGATGGACTGATCCTAATTGGATTGGAGCAGCACGATGGAGGCCATGGTTATTAGGCAGTGTGGCCACCATTTAATGTCCCCAACTGTTGGAGCATTATGTATTGGGGACATTGTGTAGTGTGTAGCCAGCTTAACAACTGACCCTTAGTTAGTGTAGGCATTCAACACAGCCATCACTTGTCTTCACTCAGCTAGGTTGATACTTTGCGACCACCGTATACTTTCTGCATTATTGGGGACCACAAATGCAATTACCAAAAAGCCTGATAATGGATTATCTTCTTAGTAGGGGGCAATTATCCAAGATAAGCAAAATCTATATTACTATTAATAATCAGACAGATTTGTAATTTGGCTTTTATCCAAAAGCCAATATAAAATGATCATAGAGAAGAAGATAGATGCCGGTATGAAGGCAGGGCTTGGTGACACAATTTATGCAAATCATGTCCTGAAGCCCCAGCCCCTGACAATTAATGCCATTTTTCATAGTATTACTAGGGATGGGGGTGTGGCTTAATTATGAAAATAACATCATCAAATTCTGTCCAGTCCCTAGTAACACTAGGAATAGCAGACCCTCCAACATGACCCCTTCCATTAGGTACAACATACTCTGCTCCTGTGCTTCCAACTGTCACTCATCTGGTTTTAATGAATAAACTGATTTTTGAAAAACAATTTTCTCTTTAATAAAGGTGGATATCATAGTAACGGAAGTTCAAGAGTAGAGTATGTTGTACCTAATGGAATGGGTTCTGTTGGAGGGTTTGGAATAGTAGTGTTGCTAGGGAGCAGACCCTCCATTAAGACCCATTCCATTAAGTACACAATACTCCGCTTCTAGGCTCCCAACTGTTACTCTCAGCTGGACTTAACCAATGAACCGATGTTTGAAAAACAGTTTACCGTTTAATAAAGGTGGTTACCATAGTAAACAACAGTTGGAAGCTCAGGAGCAGAGCATTGTGTACCTTATGGAATGGGTCATGTTGGAGAGTCTGAGGTAGGGGGTTGGCCATGGTTTGTATGAAATAACTCAAGCTCACTACAGGTGATTTGCTGGCTATCCCAGGATACCTCCCGTATATTCCGGAAGAGTCTGCATCTATGATTATTAAATATTGTTTTCTGAATCACTCCAACCAGTGATGCCTAACCAAGGCTGGACAGAGTCAAGAGCGAGAGTATGTTGCTCCATAAATATGTTCATAGCCTCTTTTATATGGTGACTATCAGGCCCGAATACTAACAGTAGAATTAGAGGCCTATCTCCTGTAAAAAATTAATATATTTGAGGTGTATTTACAAGACAGCATGGATTCATAACCCCAGGGGTTAACTTAATAAGCAAATAGTAATGGTGGCATATAGTCTGAATAAACAAAAGTTTAATATAACTGAAATTTATTAGTGTGGTGAATACAATGACCTATATTTAAAAAAATATGGAAACACAAAACGTTGACTGAAAGGTAAATCTGAAGCCTATTTCAGTGTGTGGTGCTTGAATTGCTCAGTAGTTTGAAGTTTCATCTTGAGCAATTGAAATTCTTTGTACGCCTCGTTTTTCACAGGACTGTGATTTTGTATTTGCTACTTTGGAAAATAAACACAGTTTTATATGGCACGAAAAAAAGGAAATATGATCTCTCCTAAGTGGCTCACCAGATGGCAAAGTCAGATATGAAATTAAATTATCCATAATGGACCCATGCTGTGACAATAAGGATGTAGGTGGAAAGGTCATAAGAAGTTGGTTCAATGAAACCTTATGGACTAATACAGTCTGGAGTGGGCCTTATTGACGAAACTCCTGACTGTTAGTTAATGGATGTTTTTATAGCACTCACCCAAGGTTGTTCAAAACTATATGTACGCCTGCGTTCATCCACATCGTCTTCATGCCTGGCTTGCTGGAATTCTTGACGAAGACGTTGTATCCGGTCATGGTTGCTTGGTGTTGATCGATTACTGAAACAAATATGGAAATCTTATTAGTCACTGGGAAAAAAGGCTTTAAAATTTCTTTATGTATGTTGAAAAAAAACCAGTAAACACTATTTGGAAGCTCTATTATGGGCATTGTGCTATATGGGGTATCAGAAGATGCAAAGGTAGAACTACTAACTAATGTAGTTTATTTGGAACAACAGTAACATTTGTTATGTTTATTTGAAAGCAGAATTACAATGACCTCGGCTAGTTGTTATACACACGTGTTCTGTATATAATGCTTCATAAATAGCCTTGACATTTAAGCTATATTAGGAATGATTTGTGACATATTGTTCTTAGTGCCAGTAGAACTTGTTGGCCAATGATACACCATAAATAGGAGCTAAGAACATAATACCATCAAGACCTCAAGAATCACTTATATCTCCGATAATTGCCAACCTGAATGAGGCCTGACAAAGACAAATTATACTATGTTGTGGGCAGAGAATGATTACTATTCATAAGATGCCAAAAAGATCCTGTTAAACTGGTATATGTACTTTTATGACCTGATGGTGAGCAAATACATTTTTACATGCTAAGTTGGCAGGCTGCAAGAACAACGTGATGACAGTACAGGCAGATGGTCATAAGAGCTACATTGGAACCACACATAGGAGGGTCCACAGAGGGAAATCCTATAATGATGAATACAGGGTAATCTAGGTGACTGACACAATGGTGATAACCTGGGACCAAATCCAGACCTCGGATAGCACTGCTTTCAGAGTTGCTTACACAGCTAGAGCAGGCATCTTATATTGGATCCAGCCTTCTGTGACAGCACATATGAGTCCACTCCCTTCGCTTGCATGGAGTTCTGATGGGGGGAGAGGATCTACCTTAAAATTTCTGATCCATCCACACTTTGTGATTGGATGAAAGTGTCAGAACCGTAACAACTAGAAATTTTGGCACCAGGAAAAGGAAAAATGCTGCCCCCAGACCCTAAATTCCAAGCTAATTTAACTGGTGCCCCACTTAAGCTTTGCGCACAGGGTGGCCACCCCTATCGCACACCCCTAGTTACGGCCCTGGAAAGGTGGCTGGCGTGGGTGCAGTAATACACATACATACCACACAAATTAAAGACCAAACCCCTCCCTCGTGTGATAAACCGCCCCGCAGCGTAAATACATTTTAAATAATCGCATCTCCGGATGGCGTGCACTGATATGAGCACTGCTACTGTACACTGTGCATGCATAGACTGCAAAAAGCCGGCGTTACCCTAGTACCCAGTCCCTGGGTACTAGGGTAACATAATGTGTGTGTGTGTGTGTGTGTGTATATATGTGTGTGTATATATAGAAGACTCAATGAAGAGACTGGTAGACATACTTAGAATGTCTATTCCTATATAGATCCATTGAGAAGCATCCAGCCAGATATAAGTCAGGTATGTTTACTATAAACTGTGTGGATAGACAACGATTAAGCAGCTATGATCCATCAAAAATGTCCAAGCAGTTCTTAATGGCATCGGAAAATTAGCACCAGATATTGAAAGGTATCTGAAAAGGACTGATGCGTAAACCCAAGTGTTAAAAAGGTATATATATATATATATATATATATATATATATATATATATATAGTGTATATATAGTGTATGACAATACCTTACCATGCATAATAACTACACATGAAGCTGCTATGTTTCTCATTACACGTTTTACTTTTTATCAAAGTGAATGTGTGTTTAATTAGATTCCCCTGCACAGGGTCTGAATGAATACTGAAATTAAAGTAACAGCCATTGCAAATTAGAATAGTCTTTTAAATACATATTGAAAGCTGCCTTCCACATTTTAAGAAGCAGCGTATCTGCCAAGCATATTTATTAACACTGAGGAGGTCTGTGAGAGCACTCAATTTACCAGAGTTTCTCTAATCAGCGAGACAATGTCATGCAATATTCTACTTTGTGACTACTACAGCCATCTATTATGCTTTGGCTCTGCACACTGGTACAGTACAGTTTAGTTCTGATGTTATACAAGGTGCCATATTGCGAGAAAATAGATATTGAACCATTAGTACCAATAAGAACCTGTAATTTTTCTATTGCAGGTTATAAATTGAAAAACGATCCTCTGATTGGCTGCCATGAAGCATATGATTGCAAACCTCATGTTGTCCCATTTTAGACAGTACAGGGCCTCGTACCAATGTCCATAGTTATGGCATTTTCAGAGGTATGCACTCTACTCATCCAAAGCTAGCAGTGGGGAGGAAAGACGCAGACATGGCAAAGGCGAACATAGATTAACCACAACACAACCCCAGGACCAATGTTTTGAGCAAGACTGGAAGGTGACAGACTCAGGCCCTGTAGCAAGGATGCAGGGCCCAAGTCTAGATGGGGGCAGAGCCAGGTGGGACTGAGGGCAGATCTTTGTGGCACTGCTGCCTGATAGAAGCGGTCAGAAACTGACAGCTTAAAACAGCATTTAGCACTCATACATGGAAGGCTGAATGCTTCTTTAAGCTGGCAGCCGCTGGCAGCTTGCTTATAGTTCAGGGGGCAGCGACTGCCACAGGCCCCCCCTCTCCTCTGGGCCACATAGCCGCCGCACCCCTTGCAACTCCTGTAGTTGTGCCCCTGGTTATGAGGTCTGAGATGTTTGAGATAAATAAATGAAATAAAAAAAACCAATCACTCAGAAAGCAATAGTAAAACATACTGTACTGTAATGCAGGACATTCCTAAATACCTGGCCATTTTATTCTGCACACCACACAAGCTATGTGGAAAGGAACCTTTAAAGTAATAACCTTATTTGTTTTGTTTCTCTCTGTCCATTTCAGAGATGAGCAAACAGATTGGCACATGCTTATCACACAATATTCGCGTTCTTGAAATGCAATATGCTATTTAAGTGCTGTCTATCTTATCGTACAAGTGCATTTTGATTTGAGACAATAATGGAATCTCGTTCCTTCGTATGGGGAATGGAAGCATGCTCTGTGTATACGGTCAGAGCACTGATTGCACTACATTATATGCAAATCATTTCCGTGTGATGATAGAAAACGTTATTTACCCGTCTAAAGGCATCCACTTATTTACCAGGAATAAATGCCGTCAAACTGATGTCCTGGATCCTTTGACATCTTAAATCAATCAGTGGATGCGCAGGGAAAAAATACAGGCAGCCGGGTTGAGTGTTCACAAGTCCCACAGATTACTCAGCTGTTAAACTCCTGTTCCCCAGGTCATTTTCATGTCAAGACCTTGTTACATGACCTTGCAGAAGTTTTCCAAGCGACTAAACTGCTTCTTCCAATGTTATTTTAACCTGGAAACTTTATATGTGTATTTGTGTCGCTTCAGGTGCCAGAAAGAAACAGAACAAACCACAAACACAATAAAAACAGCTTTCAAAGAGAACGGCACATTCATCTCCATAATAAGGCTGATATTTTAAGGCCAGACATTCTAAATGGCACAATATTAGAGAAATTACAATTAAATTTTCATGGAAGCTCATTAGCGCTGCAAAACAACATTCAAGGGTGTTTTTTATTTTAACGCCAGCGATTTCCTGTTAGTTATTCTCTGTGCCGAGACTACCACCCCCATCCAAATTACCTTATTTTACAAATAACCCCAGTTTCTTATAACATGATTCAACACACTACAGGCAAGGTCATAGCCAAGAAAATTAGACATCCAACACTTAACACAATTATATCCTACACAATTTAAATGGTTGCAACTTAGTATGCATTTTACATACACTGTTTCGCATATTCTGTGTTTAGAAGGTAAATCATATTTTAATCACCCTCTACATTTAGTAAGCTATACCATATTACGAACAATCACAGATATATAAAGTAAAATGATGACATAAAAAAATGTTTATCTCAGTGTTGTTTTATTTAGGTAGGTAAATAAAACCTGGGTTGCTGACTTTCTATTTCTTCTGACATATCAGAGGGAAGAAATAGACTGCGATATGGGGCGGAGTTTAATTACATGTATAATGATAATCATCTCATTAAGCCCCGCCCCCCGAACCAGTATTTAAAGGAAGCAGGTTATAAAATATTCTAAGGTCCATTAATAAAGGAGAGAAGCAGAAATACAAGGAAAACAACTGTATTCTTTGTATGTTAGCTTAAGTAACAAGAGTTAATTGATCACAGTGCTGGGTTATTATTATTATCGTTTATTTATATTTTAAGTTTATTTATAAGGTGTCCGTAGCGTCGTACAAAATACACTTAACATTCACCTAAGGAACTTAGAAACAGGTGAACAAACTGTGTAAAAACTGCTTTTATGCCTAGATCAGGCCCTTGGCTACTAACCCCTTGTTCTCCGATAAAAGTCCTAACCACATGAGCCCCCATGCTGCCTGCAGAGCTTAAGTGCCAAAGAATCCCGGTATTGCTGGAGAAGGAGCTTCAAACGAAGCCACATGACAGGTAAGTAAATAATTGTAAACATCAACATTCCATCCTGCGCGATCATTGCAATGGCTGATAATCCAATAAACTATGGAATTTGATATAATCTAAATAGATCAACTGAATTGGGAACAACTTGCAACTGGTAATAAAACATTGTTGTTTCCCTGTATAATGACTAATGTGTGCATAGTACATACATATAGTACAAAGAAAATCGGAATTATTTATAATTAAAGAAAAAAAAAAAGCTGCTAAAAACCGCAGTCTCGCACTTAATCTGATGGAGCTTTTCTTTAACAAAAAAACCCCAACATTTTAATATTCTTCACAAGCACAAATTAATTGAATCGACTGAAAATATATTATTTTACCTTGGCATGAACTGGTAATTAAACAGAGTACAAATATATTCTGCTGCAACTAGCAATTAATTTGACTAAATAAAAAAATATATTTTTTTTCCCTTCAAATTAATTTAATCAAACTAACTGTAAGTGGCTTCGTTATCTGGAAAGAAGATGTGAATACAAATATGATTATTGATATGATAATAACGGCAGTAAGTCAGCATCTTAAAAGTGTTTTATTATTTTTTTCGCAGGTTCCTTTGAAGCATAAGATTACTATCATAATTTTTATTTTAATTACCATAAAAGCCAAAGCAAATAGTTTAATGTAAAATCATAAAGATGTTTTATAATGGAGGGGGGAGGTTATTCATAATGTCACAATATTTATCCATATAAATGTGGATAATAATTAACAGCATAACATCCTAATACACCGTGACTTCGTTTTTATTGGCTAGAAAATATTAGACTGTGTTTTTCTATGACATCTTACAGGCATATTTCCCATCAAGCGTGTACACGATTTTAAACCTTGGAATTGATTTTCTAAAGTAGCTTTATGTGAGTCTGGCATTATGTGCAATCACAAGGAAAAAAAAAATAAAAATAAGTACAGCTAACCCTAAAATTGCTGAATAGATAGACTACTTTACTCGGAATAATGGCTCCCAGTTGGAAGCAAACAGTAGAGAAAAGTGCCAATTTTGGTCTCCGTACCGAGTCAGGCTTGTAGGGGGTGAGACGGCACAACAATTTTGTGTAAATCCCCCAACTCACTATCCAAACAAAGATAGAACAGGCCTCCTAATCTACAGCACTAGAAAAAATATCTCTTAGAAGAAAACAAAACCAAACAAAAAATGGGAGACATTTTATAGCTCACTGCAGGAAGACAAAATTGTACTGGAAAAAGCAGAGACAAGAGGAGGTGGGGGAAAAAAAAAGCAATTTAGGCATTTCAAAATTAGGTATAACAACATATGTAATTGCAAAGCAAGACACACTATATTTTATCCACTGTGTGTTTTTCTGTTATTTAAGTGGATACATAGACCGCTGTCAAAGAGGTGTAATCTTCTATAATTATATTTGGTGTTCAAAACAATTACAACTCATCGGGGAAGAGGGACAATGACATCCAATCCTAGAGGGCAAGCCTTTCTAGAGCTCGATATAGAGGGCCAAGATGGAGGTATTGTATTGTAGTGTAAAGATAAGCTGGCAAGGCATTCCATCCCAGAACAGGTCCATATGAACAGGTCGTGCTGACAAGAGAGAAATGTATTAAAGTCATTTTAGAGGAGGAAGTATAAACATTTTACAACTATTGTACTGGATGCAGACTTCTGTAACAGTCGTGCTTGCACCTCCAAGTGTAGCGGCAGCGACTATGTAATATCTGATCCCTGCTGTAGCCAACAGTGCTGAGGAGGCCACTCCCCTTGCTCACACGGACTTTTGATTCCTGATCCCTACCTAAAGCCTTGAGAGGGATAAAGGGCATTTAGCACACCCATACTGTGATTTTAAATAGTCCCCTCCCTCCTTGCGCTTGCTCCGACCCTGCCACCTGAGGCCTATGAAATGTGCATGCACGGACCACAAAACGCGGGCATTTTCCAATTCTAGCAATCAGAATACATTCCCTTTCTACTTACGTCAATAACTAGGCACAACAGCTTTACACTGTATACAATAAAACAGGTCCCTTTTTGTGGAACTGTCTGGATTTTCGATTGGTGAAAGGTACAGGGTTTATCACAAAATGGGTGTAGTTTTGACCATATATGGCTATTTGTGGGCGGAACTGGGTGGAGGTTGGGTGGAAGATGGGCGGGGCTAATTCTGTTCCATTTTAGGATTCTTAGTGTTGGGAGATATGCAACAAGTGGTGTGGAAAAAATTTGGATGTGGGAACAACTCTTTTTCGAAAGGGCCATTTCTTACCTCTGAATTACAAAAGTTCCTAAATCAATTGCTTCTGCCTTGAGGAGAAGAAACAATCCATTATCCCTGGAGCGAAGACTGCATGGCAAATGGCGAGTATCTCTTCTACCCTAATCCTTTACCTAATTCTTACCCTGACCCCCCCCCCCCCCCCCCCCTCCTCCCCTTCTCCTCACANNNNCATTTCCTGCAGCTTCCGGAAGTACACCAGGTGTAGTGTGCTGCAGCGGTTTCCAAATGAATGGGAAAGTATGGCGATCAGTGTGCTCACACATTCATTCTTACAAATATCGCAATAATTGTATTTTCAAAATAGAGGCAGCCGACATTCAGCTTTCTGCCTGTATTTCTAAAACACTATTTTCGGGCCGTAGACTGTAACCGGAAAATAATACAAAAGGTTCTCACAGCAAAAACCCCAGTTAGAAGAAAATATATATCCCATTTAATTGCTGAAATGACAGCTGCTGATAATGAAGCAACTACACACAGCAATATTTATCTGGTTAGTAGCAAGGCTATAAGTGCTTCATTTAAATTCCTAGCTGTCGACTTCTAGGAGATACAAGAGACAGCAGAAAAGGGGCAGGGCTTACGGATGTGATTTATGCAAATCATTGCATAAAGCCCCACCCCTTCCTATTTAAAGCGGTCATCTGTAGCGTTACTAAGGATGGAGTGGGACATTACATTAAATCACTGCCTCAAGCCCAGATCTGGGAGATTTGTTGGCTTTCCTGGGATTCTAGGAACAATGTCTGAATTTTCGGAGTCTCCCAGACATTCTGGGAGAGTGTCCAACTATATTTAAATCCCGTAAATGATACACAATACCACAAAATAACAAACTCAGGGCAAAACATTCTGCACCAATGTACAACTTGTATTGTAAAGCAGCAGCCTGATGAACAGTACCCATCACCCCCTGTATAAATCATTATGCTGCAGATAAACACATGATGCCAGTTTTAATTCAGTTACATTGCACTTCATATGAAAGAGAAAGCATTGGCTGTGAAGGAGTATTATTACCAGAGAATTCCCAGGTACGGGCAGAATATCATTTACACTGAAACAATGAGGCAACAGGAACCTGTGCGACTCTGCAGAACACCAGTGTAATGTGTACTGAACGCCAATGTCAAAACCTCACCAAGCACTACATCATTTAGTAAATTATTAACATCCTCTACTAATGAACGAGCTTCTCTCATTAAATATGTATGCGCTATGTTTTAGGATGCTTGCCAGCATTGACAGAAGGTGTACATGATAAATATAACTTCCAGGTCACTCTTTTATCACCCCCACCCCCACCCTGTTCGATCGCCCTGCGCTCACTAAAAGGGAACACGCCATGACGGCAATGTTTTCAGTGGGCATTGTGAACATGTATAGAACAGTGCCACGCTGTAGGTGCTCTCTGGGGAGGAGAGTGGGTCAAAGGTTCGGCCTCTGTTAATGGCAACACATGGTCACATAAACACAAGGCGCTGGTTGTGTTTCAATTATCTTTTTCAATTAGTTGCAAGGATCAATGCTTGTACTAAAAGCCTTCAGCAAAGTGATCAGTCAGGACAAGGAGCTGTTATAGGTTTACACGTGTATTAGCGTCTCAGAATACAGTCCACAGGCAGCCATCAGTCACAACAGCCTGAAACATTTTACACACAGCTCCCCCGCAGCAGCTGCCCGCAGACCTGTCATGGAATCCTCACCGCTCACAATGTGAAAGTGAAATGGTTACACTTGTAACAGGCTCGTCATCATTTATCCAAGGGTCAGGTCAGGTCAAACAGATGCTGGAAACCAGGCTTTAGATGACCCGTGCACTCTCTTCATCAACTCAGGTAACAGGCATATTGGTGGATGTAAACCTGCAGTGCCCATTATTAATTGTGTTACCCCACAAGGATAGACTTCACAGGCTGGTAGATGCCATTAAATTCTATGGGTTGGATCCACACCTAAGGGCGCCTTATGGCCACCCAAGGTCAGAACGGCCGCCATTGGAGCGGGGAGTGCACACCCCATTCACTCCCCACTGTCAGGAGTTTCTACTCTAACTTTTACGATCAGCTATGCGTACGATTGTAATGGGGCTTCCCCCACCCGTCCCCTAATTTGCATGTTTATCAACGCCTTTTGCGGCAGAGATACGCATGCGTAAAGGGGGGGAGCCCCTTTTTCGTAACAGTATATTAAACTATAGTTATGGCCGCCGGCCCTTACGGCATCATATGAAGGTCATGCGCATGCTCACCCGTTGTTCAGGATCAGGCCCTATGTTACCATCACGTCGTCTCGCTAAACTGTCTTCTACCATTACCAAGGCATTCAACCCAATGGTTCTCACTGACACACACTGACTTGGCAAAACGTGTTTTTCCCTTTATACTCACACACGGCCGTATTCACACCTAAGCAGCTTTGGCTTCTTACGCACCGTAGATTTGCAAAATGACCTACTAAGCATGCGTGATAGGTCGCTTACGCAATCTAAGTACCAGTTAGGTCCATAGATTGCCTCTGTGCGGTCTTTAAAGAGTAGTTTAGTAAGAAAGAGGAGTGTTAATGCCGCCTCGGGGAGTGTTCAGCTAGAGGGGGGAGGGATTTAGATTAGCCGGGGAGGCATTGTCCGTGCGTAGTTTAATTCTTAAGAAGGAAACTGTGCATGGTAAGATAAGGTAGCGCTATGGTATGCTTAAGGTACCATAAAACGAGGGGCAGGTTATGGGCTGCACCAGTGAGTTAGGAGCGGTTCTGTCCGCACCTAACTCACTCTTAGGTGTGAATACAGCCCACAGGGTTTCAATAATGGGAGCCAGCAGGGTACAGACATTTTAAACAAAGGTGTTGGGGGGGCTGCCAAGCACCAAGAAATGACTAGACATGCCCTGTGTGCGTAGCCACAACCTCCACACTTCTGACAGCACTGGTGGTATGATTGTAGTTTCTAAGCTCTCAAGAGCAGGGCCATCTAACATCTTGTCCTCCACCACCTCCCGTATCAGCCCCCCTGATGCATTGATACTTGAATTCTTTGTATGACTTTGCACCACCCTATAGGCCATGCTTATGTTTACTCAATATTCATGTTATGTCAGTGCTTTTACATTTCCCATATGGCACAAGGGACCCTTTTGTTATCAATCAACGTTGATAAATAAGTATGAGGTGTCGGAGCGGGGCGTGACAGTGCCACTTATGTTATTGGGTATGATAATTATTTACTGAAGCAGAGGCAGCAAAGAGGAATTAATCACAGAAAGCCTAATTGTATTAGTGGTGCTTTTTAACTCTATTGAACCACTTAACTGGCTATATGCCCCCCCCCCCAGGTAGACCTGGGGATCTACCAATAGTGCCACATACCCATCTCTAATGGGCACAACAGAGAAAGGTTGTTTAGAAAGATGGACGTGGACTGGTATATGGTGGTATGCCACACAGACACTTTTCCAACAGCGTTCATTATAAAATTACCAAATATCACTCACATACGGTCCCTTATAAATTTCCCCTTCAACAACAAAAAATAAGTCATGGTCATAGCTTGGTGTCTCGAAAATAAAAATGAACTTAGAAGGAACCAGATGGATATAATAATGTCAGAACGTAACATTTATTGGTGTTTTTGTGGCTAGTGCACTTGAATGTTTTAAGTACTATTTTCAAGCCTTATAGATAAAAACAACAGAAATAAAAAGTTTGCTATGATTTTCTGCAACAAAGTTTCCTTGGGGAGCTCAAAGAGGAAAACGCTTGAGGCTAGGAAGCTTTGCTTTGAAGCAACTGGGTCAGCTCTTGAAGAGTTGGGAAGGGAGTTCTGCTGTTAATTCTGTAGTCTGATTCTGAAATGTCAAATCATGTCTTCATGAGACTGGAAGCGGTGGGAGTCTCTAACGCTGCAAATATATTCAGCAACACATCTCAATAATACATCGTTTCTTTTTGCACAAAGTTTGAGTGTCCAAGGAGAACTTTGCAGAATGAACAGACGGGGAGATTCGCATAGTTTGAAAGGCAATGATAATGAAGTCCCATGTCGCTTAAATTAAACAGACGGAATTTCACTTGTGGAACACAGCAGTAAACTTTATCCAACCTGCTCCCTGAACAATGCAGAGAAATACATCATGAGTTAATCTTTACTTTCTGTGACAAATAGGCTTCAGCTCTTTGTACTGTTAGCAGCAACACTTATGTTACTGAAAGGTGAAGCTGGCCATAGGCTGGGATGATTATCTCTACCAGCAGGAGGTTGCCCGATAAATAGGGCGATATCCCATCAGGGAAAGGTCCCGTTATAGCAATCGTCCACAGCTGGAACTGATAACCCTAGAAGAAAAAGGAGGCTCCAACAGAAGAGGGAGCCCTTCAGTTAGTTGACTGGTTCAGATTATATCATCAGGCGCTAGCACCCGATATAAAATGAGAATGTCAAAAGATCAAATAATAATACCAGAGGGTTTATGTCACATTTATTTGCTGAAAAGGTTATCCTGCCCACTGACTACAGTAATTATTGGCCTGATAACCCAATTATTAGATAATCAGGCCAATAATCGCTCTAATATAAGGCTACCTTAAGGGTGTCATCCATATACTAATATATATTATAATATACAGCTTATACTAATTCCAAAAGCACTTTTTAAACTCCATAAAACAGAAAAGAAACCTTTCATACATCAATGTAATTTAAGTAACAATGAAACCTAAACAATACTGATAACAACAATACTTAAGTAGAAACACAAATAAAATGGAAATTGTGACAAGTATACTAACTATTCCATTATAAAATATAACCATGTTTAATTGAAGGATTCTCGACCAGTTCTATTTTTAACCGAAACTATTGAACTTCTGCCATATCTTCAGCAAAAATCAGACTAATCAGTTTCCTGGAAGTCAATTTTGTACATCGATCGTATCCAGATATCATCATAACAATATTGGATATGACTCAGAGCCGAGGCATAACATGAACGATCCTGCTAGATGATCGTGGACACAGATTTATAAAGGGAGAATAAAGTACGGGCATATCAGCGACTGTCAGTATCGAGGTGGATCTCCTGACCACAACAGTGTAGTAGTAACATTGCTAGCGTATTACCAGAGCTTCCCAAACTTTCTCAGTTGGAGGCACCCTTAAGACTCAATGGGCCTGATCCTTGTTTAATAAAGACACGGGACTTATGCAAGCCTCTTGCGTGCCCTGAAGATTAAAATCTGCACACGCCTGATGTTACACTATGGATCTCCTAGCGTAGGGAGGGGCAGCACTTGACTTCTGCAAGCCTAATCAAGGTCTGAGGGTGGCGATCCGCAGTTCGGCACGTATATCTGCGCAGAGTGTATGCTCCTCTTCCGTGCGGATTTCAGATCTCTGTGTGTACGACAAATGCACAAAGATCTGGATCCAATATTTTTTTTCAAGACGTCCCTAAGCCAAACCAATTACTCAGGCATCTTATTTGTTAAAGTGTTTGGGTAACTAAACAACCAGTGACTCCAAGATATAAAGCAGGGTATTTGTTACTTTTGTTTTATAACTAACTGCTGTAATATCATTATCTTCTAGAAAGAGCAGGTTGATTTACACAAACAGTATGTTCTAGTGAATGCTCGGAGACTTGTTCTTTGCTTACACAAGATATTTTTATGAGGAGGTCAAGATTCAAAAGACTGTTCTAGTAAATGTCAGCTTTTATTGTATAAAGAGAATTACTGGAACATTTTTAAACTGACTACTAGGGTCTTAACCATGGGTCACATAATGCGGTTTATAGCATTCTTTTGAGGCTCATCATTTTAAGCCTCCTTAATTAAATAAAGAAATGACGGAACACGTGGAAACCAAGTATGTCACTTATCTCTGTCTGATCTAAACTCTGAGCATCCCTTGACCCCGGGTGAAGGCAGCGGGTGGAATACAGACAGTCAGTATGTCAAGGTTTTACTTCCTTCTGGAAGAGGTGAAAAACTCACTAATTTGTTGTAACCAGAGACATTTAAAGAGAAATTTATTTTAAAAGAAAAAAACAAAACAAAAAAATATAGCTCCAGTATACTTTTCATTTATCTTTTAAAATCACACTTCTCTGATGCCAAGTTTACAGGAGCCTCTACTCTCTTACCACTCAGTCACTTCCTGCATCCTCCATTACCTTCCTCTTGTAGCCCTAATTAAACACACCTTAATACAACCAAGCAACAAGTGTTCACCAGCGCCAGTGTCACCAGCGCTCAGACACAGGAGACTTTTCTAATTGCTAAATGACCTAAACAATAAATTTATATTGACATTGATATAATAAATAATAAAAAACATTCGTCTGTTTCTATTTAAAAAATACCACCAATTTTTTTTTACTTATTTTTTAATCGGAATACTTATCCATTCATCCTTCAGAAACGCCACCACAGACCCGTAGGGAGCGGTGATTAAGACTCTCTGGGCAGTTTTAGAGTCAGGCTGCAAGGAGGGAAAAGTTAGGGCAATGAAAGGGGAGCCTTAGGGTCAGGCTGCGGGTAGTAGAGTCTTAGGGTCAGGCTGCGGGTAGTGGAGTCTTAGGGTCAGGCTGCAGGTAGTGGAGTCTTAGGGTCAGGCTGCAGGTAGTGGAGTCTTAGGGTCAGGCTGCAGGTAGTGGAGTCTTGGGGTCAGGCTGCAGGTGGTGGAGTCTTAGGGTCAGGCTGCAGGTAGTGGAGTCTTAGGGTCAGGCTGTGGGGATGGGAGTCTTAGGGTCAGGCTACGGGTAGTGGAGTCTTAGGGTCAGGCTGCATTGCCAGCATTGAGCATGAGAGCATTGAGCATGAGACAGACACCATTCAGTTGGCGGCTGTATCACTGTTGAAATAGGGCTGGTCGGCACCGCCAAAAGAATCCCTTTTAAAGGAACCAATGATCCCAATATGTAAGCTTTTTCATAGCTTGTATCCTCTACTCCTGAATCACAGCAGAGCAAAGCCATCCTGCCAGCCATGTGTCCTCCCTTGTGATTACAGGAGAAATGAGGACTCCGATGGACGCGTGCCCCGATGCAAACACAAATTTAAGTCTCATATAAGTTAAATATTTGATTTACGTAACCTTAGTTGGCAATAAGAAATCCTTTCATAGAAATACATTTATAAATGCATGAAAATGAACCAATACATCAGTTTTTCTGGCAAGCCTTCAATAGTTCATACATAATTTAATAGCGTAACAAATCATTTCCGTTACACTCTTATTTAATAACAATTCTCAACTGAAAATTAAATCTCCCAGTCTAATACAATTTAAAACAAATGCTAATATAAGTAAAGCCTTTCAAAGATATTTCATCTGCTTTAAAACACACAAGGAAAAAAATGATTCTGTCATAGCAAGGCCAACTTTCAGGCGGAGAACCCAAGTCTATTAACAGTGGTTTTAGCTGGTGAAAATTACGTTTCAGACACGTCTAACAAATAAACGCAGGTGCGGATAACTGATAAGTCCTTAGTGTTGCATAAAAACTTGATCAATAAAGATCAGATAAAAGTGGTTTAAACCATTTTCAAATATACTGCTGGTATCAAAGCACAACTGTACTCCATAGGTGCAATTTAGACTCCAAGCTCAGTTGTTGCCGGGACACAGGGGGAGGATTAAATATTCCCTGAGCACTGCAGTGTAATAGTGGGGCACTCACTATGGGCTGGATCCAGATTTAAGTTCTAGAAATTAGTTACTCCTGGGCTAAACCATGTTGATTGCAGGGGGAGTCATATTTCATCTGCTGCAAACAGTATTAGAGATGAGAGGTGATGTTTCCTATCCCAAGTCGAAATAACAGTGTGATAGTAAAGCTGGTCAGTATCTGTGTGCAGTAAGCAATCCAAAGATATATCCCTGCATGCAAAGAATACAATTAACTTGACTCTCCCCTGCACTCAACATGGTTTAGCCCAGGAGTAACTTTCCTTTCTTAGTTTCAATCTACCTTTTAAGTCTGGATCCAGCCCTATTTCTCCAGGCCTATTACAATGAGCAGATCTGATATTAATCCTATATTATAAAATGCCCGTAAACCAGTACGGCTTGATGAGCGATGTACAGATGCCAACACAGTCATAAGCTTGCATAATGACAGAAGAAGTATCACTGATCTGTGTAAACCACGGATAGCCATTTTTGCCCAACTTCAATGCGTGTCAATAGGAATGTGAGAGTATTTTGCACAAATGGGATTCTACGTTTACTGTTCGCAACACATTCTGTGGCTGAGACGATTTTTGGTGCTATAATTACATGAAAAGGTGGACGGTTTAGTGCTTCCTCCACAAACCTGCCCCAGCTCAAGGCTCGGGTGTCAGCTTTACCTACACTAAATGCCTCTATTAGTTACAACAAAGCCCCTCACACCTAACAAATATTAAACTTTCATTTTTAAACACACACTGTGCTATACGGACAATTATTTTTAAGCATGAATAGCAGCATATTGCTACACATTATGCACAGACGTTTAAATACAACCCTTGCGTCCCCTGTAGTTACGCCCCTGGGTCTGCGCTTCTGTTGGTTCTCTAACTCTAGGTTTAAAAAGATGACAGTGGAGCTGGGCTGAAGTCACAATTCCCTCTTAGTCAAATGACAAAATAGTTGTTAAAACTTAATGGGTATCGACACAGATTTCTGCATTTTTCATGGAATATTCATTTTTTGTTGTCATTCCTTCAACCTGAGTGACTGTGTTCTACAGGCCCCACAACACACAGTAAGGACCAATTCCACACATCCAGCAATGTGTTGCAATATAGTGGAGGGATCGTGTGTGGAGAGACAGCAGTACCGAGGTTATACTGTTTTTACATCTGCTGCTTGGGATCTGTAAATGATCTGACCAATTTATCTTAATGCAAAGGCAAAGCATTTATTTTGAGGGCATACCATGACAAACTTAAGCATATGTGACAAGCAAAATAATAGAGGTCTTCACATATAACCACGTACAGATGTGGTGGCGGAACGAGGGAAAGATTGGGGTAATATAGTAGGAAGGGTTAATATCTACTTTCAGTTTTCAGTGATTATTTGTAGACCTCAAAATTCCACACTATAATTCAACAGGACTTTCTAACGATGAGCGGGGAGAAAGCTGGCAGTTTCATAGAGCCGGCAAGGGCGCCTTTTAAAATAAAGAAGTAGCCCGCTTGATGTGTTATGGTTGTAGATAATGGATGCTTGCTATATGCTTTATGGTTTTTTTTATACAACTACATATTAGAGGTTTTAACACATTTTATAGCTATATAAATGGAGTGAAAGTATAAATGTAACTGTGCAAACAAGAACTTGCTCAGAATATTGGCGTAACATCAGTTATACCCAGGAGGGAAACTGCCAGGGACAATAGTTTCTGCCCTCCGTCCTGACGGGGGCAATTGTCTATTTTATCCAGCTGTCCAGGGCTGCTACTTAGCCTGCAGTCACAGTCGCTCATAGAATATAGGAGCCGCAGGTTATTTGCAAGTAATCGGTGGTTCCAAAATTTGAGTGGCAGCGGCTGCTACAGATCCCTGATGCAGGGAGCTCAGGGTCGGATTCTCTCCCTGCAGCTTCCAATTGCTACAGGGACTGATACCCTGATCTCCCCGCACTCATTTGATAAGGTCAGTCTGAGGCCGTCACGTGCAGAGTAATTAGGAGATCTGATGTAGATCTCCCAGTCAGCCTGTGTGCGACAGCCTCCAGGAGCAGCCTGCAAGAATGAAGAAAAGCAAGAATAACGATAGAAGAAGAAAAGTAAGATAGAAAAGTAAGAAGCAGCAGCAAAGAGGTACGTTGTGTGTGTGTTGCTCATTTTCTTTGGGGGGGGACAAACATTTATCTTGCCTCCAGACAAGTTTGATAAAGGTACACAACACCTTATTTAAAAGCTTAATGAAAAATACTCATTAAGTAATGCACAATTCTTCATGTACTTACAGACATGACATTACCAAATGCCCGATACTAAATAAATTTGTGCAGCCAATCACAACGAGACAGAAATTTATAAAATTCTTGAAATATAATAATGAACTTATGCAAAGATCTAACACAGACTGATGACATAAAAGAGCACTCGGAACTTATGAGGCATTGAGAGAAGACATTAACGGCCCAGAATCATATTTATGCCATTTTGAAAAAAATAATGAAAAGTCTTAATTCAGCTTAACTACAGGAAGTACATATTACCGCAATTAATAGCGCTTACATCTCCCGAGCTCGGAGAAATTGTATTATAAACGAGGGAACCGGCAGATGTGTGAAATGTAATATAGAAAATGCTAATTTCTATCATCATTTCTGGGAACGCAGGAAAGGGTTTTGGGGATAAATAAGAGAAAGATCAGACGTAGAGTTTTTTTTATTCTGCATTTGTGAAAGCTGGAAAAAGGTTTTCAACATATTAAAGGGATAAGAAAAAAAAAGTAAATGTGGGGGATTACTGGGGCTGGTTGTCAAATTTCACCTTGGGAGGCTGAAAGCCGATGTTCCACTAACACACCCAAAGGTAGTTTTAAATTGAACTGGGAGGGAGAAGAGGGGTTAAGATAAAGACACATCCCAGTCATCCCCAAATACAGCCCAATTATAGTACAACATCCAGCTATCTGATTTAGCTACATTCAGAACCCTGAAAAAGTGACAGATCAGAAGTACGGATAGGTACGCAGTCCATTAGGACATCTTTTCTTTAAAGCGTTATCCTAGGTTTATTCAACTTGTGTAAGCAACATGGCCTCCCTGTTGGAAGACTGCATCTGAATTAATTGAGTAGCATAGAGGTGTGCACATATGGAAAAATATGAGAATATACAATACAACCAAACAGAAATAAGTGTCTTGTTGGAAGCCTGGATCCTGTCCTTAGATATCGTTAAAGCTAATATAAAGTTAGGTTCCTGTGACATTCTGAGTTCCAGGCACTAACCTATTGGCTCTTCTGTAGGAGAGAGAGGGACAGGTTGGAGGAGAAAGTGGGCATGATCAGGATTGGAGAAATAAGGTAAGAAATATATTTTCTATTTTTAGGAACAATAAAAAAAAAAAAGCATATTTTTTTTTTTTACGTGTTTCGGCTTTGATAGAACAAGCTTTGTGGTGTTGGCTTTATCACTTCAGCATGTGTTATTGGGCTGGATACAGATTAGCAGGGTCTTCCCACACTCACCTACAGGAGGTGCCTTGACGTTGGGCAGGTGAGCTTAACCCAATATAGCTATATTGTGACCTACACCTCCTTTTTATGTATCTGCTGACACATAGGGCTGGATCCAGACTTAGTTAAGTGCTTGAACTTAGTTACTCCTGGGCTAAACCATGTTGATTTCAGGGGGAGTCAAGTTAATTGTATTCTTTGCATGCAGGGATATATCTTTGAATTGCTTACTGCACACAGATACTGACCAGCTTTACTATCACACTGTTATTTAGACTTGGGATAGGAAACATCACCTCTCAACTCTAATACTGTTTGCAACAGATGAAATATGACTCCCCTGCCATCAACATGGTTTAGTAACTGATTTCAAGCACATACTTAAGTCTGGATCCAGCCCATTGTCACATCACAGATGAAGTACGCTAGGAATCCATATGAAGGTATAGTAGCAATAAATAACAAAATATAAGTCAGTTACCACAATGATGCATTTTCCATGATTGCACTAGAGTAAGGTATTTTAATATGCAGTAAGTCATTTTTCAATGTTTAGGAAGACCTTTATACATACCTGAAGCATGTTACACTGATTTATTCCATATTGCTGCTTGAAAAAAAAAAAAAAAAAGAAGAAGTTCAAAGGCCAAATGAAGAGGATTTTTATTTGCAGGGACTTGCAGAGTACAGGGCAATTAGATGAGCTGAGACCAGTGTCAGTTTGATGTGATGAAAGTAAACCCTGTGACACAGAAGGGGGTTGCAAAGTTCTAAGTGAACATCAGATACTTTAATGTGGGAGATGCAGCCCGCCCCATACATGACAGAGAAGGAGACAAGGAGCTGTCATACTCTGCTGCTCTCCCCTTCTAGCTGAGTAAACTGACTGAACTCCCTGGGAGACAGGGCATTTGGTTCATTGTAGAAGCCTGTGATGCCACTGATGAGCACTGTGGTCCTTGTTATAGAGAAACAGTGGTGTCTTTATAACCACCTCCAACTTCTATACATGTGTATAGGATTATAGCACCACCACCTGGCTCCAGACACTAGAGAGAAGAATACGCTTCCATAATACTTAAAGAAAACATACTAGTACAATGTGCATTACAAACGTGCTGTTTACTACTACACAATGTTTTCATTGTAACTCCAATCAGTTCACAGTATCCCGCAGGAAAATGTATTCTTATATGATGCCAAATGTTCATTTGATGAGTTTAAACCAGGTCAGATACTTATCAAAGCATTGTAGCATTTTCTAACATTTTAGCATGTCTGGCCACAGCAGGAAAGAGTTAAAATGAGAATTTAAGTACCAAGGGAAAGGAAAGGGTTATATTGAGGCGCCCTTGAAGTAGCAGATCCCTTTTTGTTGTAGACTCTGTTTATTTTTTGTGTTTCCTATTATGCAGCAATTAGGGGGTTTCCCCCCCCCCCATCTACAGATCCGAGGCACACTACTAATATGGTGTAGCAGGTGGCCGCAGCTCTGATAGTGAAGCCACGAATGTCAGCTAAAAAACCCCAGCAGTGCTGAGCTAAGCAGTCTTAGGGCCAAGTTTACTAAGCTGCGGGTTTGGAAAAGTGGAGATGTTGCCTATAGCAACCAATCAGATTCTAGCTCTCACTTTCCTATTACATACTAGAGAATGTCAGCTCAAATCTGACTGGTTGCTATGGACAACATCTCCACTTTTCCAAACCCGCAGCTTAGTAAATCCGGCCCTTAGTCTGCGTAGAATGATGACTAAGCTACGCATGCGCCGGTTGCTGGATGCAGGGGGAGGGGAAACTTTGTCCTTTGTCAATAAAAAAAAAAGTTACATTTGGGGAAGTAACATCTGTAACAAGCTTCAAGGATAGTGGGCCGGATCCAGAACTACGCCCGTCTTCCATAGACCGCATATACGCAATCTACGTATGAAAACAATACGCAGATTACGTACAATAGCTACTACGCATGCGCAGTAGCTACTGTTTATTGAACTACGTCCGTCTATGGAAGATGGACGTAGTTCTGGATCCGGCCCAATGTCCTGAAGTGCTTTCTACAGAAGTGAAGCTCTTATTCAGTGCACAGAAAAGGGGCCTATGGTCTAGAACAGGGTTGTCGACTTTTAAAAGCTTCCCACCGGGAGAACCCGGAGGGAAGCCATAGATAGCCGCAGGGGGCGGGGCTTAATTGTGATTTATGAAAATCGCATAATTAAGTCCCGCCCCCTGTCAATCATTCATGTAATCTCTAGCGTTACATGGGATGGACGGGCTTGATGACATCATCAAGCCCCGCCCATCCCTAGTAACTCTAGGGATAGCAGCAAAAATGAGTAGCTGGTCAGGGCTTGCAGGAGCTTTGTCGGCTCAAAATTTCGTGAGTCTCCTTGATATTACGGAAGAGTTGGCAACCCTGGTTTTTAATAAGAAATATACCGGCTTTACCTGCTCAATGACAAAAGCCACATATGCTCTATAACAACAACATCTATTGGAAGCAGAAAGCTCTGCTTGCTACAGCACAGGGAAGAATAGCATGTGCATAAAGCATTTTGTTTTGGCTTAAACAAAAACGTGCATTATTTTATTAGGAAAAAACTGAGGAGTAAGACAGACATAACAAAAACAAATCGCGCACACAGCAGCAAATATTAAACTGCTGATATCCTTGATGATCACAAATAACACACAAAGCAGCGGGAAGGATAAATGTCAGAAAAACAGCTGTATTTTCTTGTGTGACACAGGCAGATTCCTACAAAAAAAAATGACATTACCGGATCACTCATTTCTGCCCAGGGCAAAGCAAAGTTTCTGAGCACCATGTAACAGTTACTTATTTACTAAGCTGTTCATGAAACATATAAGTGTTCTGCTAAATGTTCCCTCGCGGGGACAGGCTGTATGCCACCCACAACCAAACTTCATCAGAGGACAAGTTAAAATGAAAATACTAACTGTTTACTTGGCAATCTATATGTAAGCTAAATGTAAACTGGTGCAGTGGAGAAGAGAGTAGCTGCACTTATCAAACATATTTCTCATCATTTGCTAAACAAAGATAAATAAATACATGGTAGTAATAGTATAGGCTTCTGCTCTGACATTGCCTTTATAAGTGCAGTAAAAGACTTAAAATTCAGGTTTATGTTTCAAGATATATTGGTTGTTGTTACTACTTTATAGATTTTTACATCCACAGACACAAAGCACCAACAACAAGTAAAGAATAACAGTCACTGCATTTTAATGGAAATAGTCGCAAATCACCATTCTAGAGAAAAATGTTGTTGTACATATTGAACTTGTCAGTGTGGCCACAAAAGCCTTTCAAAGACCATTTGGTCCACGGGTCACCAGATGGACAGTCCATATCCAATTGATGATGGTAGTTTGTGATTTATAACTCTATGGAGTAAGGAGTACAGATAAAAATAGGTACATTGAGAGCATCAAATGTTCTCTTTTCCAATACCATCTGTCCCTTTTTTTTTCTCTTTTTACTGTTTTCTCAATGACAATTAACCTTTCTCATTGATTTGCTCCAGAATATGAGAGAAGAGGAGTCTGTGTCTGTTGCTGCAGATTTTTGTTTTACAACATTCTCTTCTGCTGATGTGTAGCTTTATGGTGGGAAAAGACCTATAATATGTAGGTGATGGCTTTGATAAACACGGATGATAACGTCAATCCTAATTTCCGTACGTGTGAGGGGGTGCATTACCTTTGCACATACAGACCATCCACATGCAGAGCCCTACCTAAGTGTGTCCCCATGCAGAAGGCCATACACGAAATAGAGGATCTTATGTGAAGGCTTTTGAACACACTTATTGTACAATTACCATTCCTATCCCAATCTACCATGTGTATCTCGTACATATAATGGTGGGCAGTGATAGCTGGAGACATATAAGGGGACTGTATAGATGGCTGGAGACATAAGGGGGTGGCAATGATGGCTGAGACATATAAGGGGACTGTATGGATGGCTGGAGACATATCTAAGGGGGTTGCAATGATGGCTGGGACATATAAGTGCACTGTGTGGATGGCTGGGGACATAAGGGGGGGGGGGGAGNNNNTGGAGACATAAGGGGGGGGGGAAAACATGATTGCTGGGATATACAAAGAGGCTGCATGGATGTCTGGAAACATTTATAGGGGGGGCTTCAATAATGGATGGAAACTAATACTAGTTCACTTTGGGAGTCTAACCCCTACCCAATATGGCTGTTCCATGAATTTGTCAACAGTAGGTGTTGCTTAAGTGACTGTAATACATAATAAAAAGTAACGCCATATACAGTACTAAGTTATTCAAATATAAAATGACTTTATTAGTAGGGACAAACTCCAATAATACATCTTATGCTGACAGCAGAGATGTTTTACGGGTTTTAATCCTCTATCACAGGTTTTTGAGATAAATGGCCACTTAATTATCTCTTCAGTACAGTGAATTAACTAAATATTATTGCAAACAGAAAGTAAATCTGCTGTAAGAGAAATCCTCTTTTGTAATTTTATTTTATTGACATTACAAAGTACACACACTTTCCATGCCAGATTATTATTGACATTATCCTAGGAAGCTTATAAATGCAGTGATTTGACAGCAGCAAATCTGCTGAAGAAAAAAAAAACATAATTAAGAAAATTAACAAATAGTAATTGTAGTATAAATCAGCTTCTTCAATAACACTGCAATATGAATTTTTATTGGAAAGAATTGTGAAATTATATTGAACGGAAAAAGTATGGTTAGATAGTAGCTCCTGTCTCTGCAGAATACTAATGTCATTTATCTCTTATCATACCGGACACCAACATGATCATACTCCTTCATGGTGACATAACCCAATAAATACACGTTCTTACCCATGAGCGGTCACAAAGGAGTTAATGTCAAGGAGTCAAGATCCTAAAATAAAGTAAAAGCGAGCAGATGAAAGATATATCTGTAAGTCTCTGAAACAGGGAGGCAATGGTGTGGAAGATTGCGGACGTTCGGCTTTGTAGCGTGGAATAAAACATGTCAGAGGTTTTATCTGTGACCTCTGGTAAGTGCTGGGATCAGAATATCATGATTCATTCAGCTGCAGCACCAGTGTTACTCACTTACTGAGCACAATCCTGACACCATTTGTCTCCATTTAAGGTGCTGGCCTACTCTGTAGGATTTATCGGATCAGCTGGAAAGCCTAAGTAATCAGCCATGTAATACTTTCCCTGTTACGTGAAGGATAGGTTATAGATTCTATGTATAAAGGACTGGTAATGGAGGCACTAGAGCACCATTTTCAATACTTTGCAGTAACTGGCTAGTCTTATGTCCATCGGGGTGATCCTGAATAATGTTAGATGAAAGAGCTTCTAATTACCTAAATATGTGATAAGTCACAGAGACACAAATGGCTGTGCGCAAAGATTTCTTTTTTTTTTTTTTTTACACTTATTTGAATGGTGTACAAAAAACTTTATTGACATTGTAACATGTGTACTGGACAACTTTACAGGTCTTCCTCCCAGGTTATCCCAGAGATACCAAGCTCCTCCCTTCAATGTGGAATTCCATGGATAACAGCATGGTGAATGAGAGGCGGAGCCACAATGCCATGCATTGCATTCAGCTTTCTCATCAAGCACCACCCCTGCAACATCGCAATGTTGTGAATAACAGCACTGAACAGTCATGGTAATACTTGATGATGTAGGACTGGATCCAGGCCTCCGCTCCTGCTGCGGTCAGAGCTCCGACCACAGTGATAGCTAGCAGTGGTCTGATGACGGATCCCCACAGCATCCAGAAATCCATACGGGTGAGGGCAGGCCACTCCCCTTAATCGTAAGGCGACCACTACCATAAGATTTGGACAGTACAGAAGCCCTGAAGCCAGTACTCGCTGTACTGTTAGCATGTCCCCCCTCCTACAGAGCAGAAGCGCTTAATCTCTGTGAGAATTGCTCCCCCGCCTTTGTATTTTCAACCAGGAATTCTGGATCCATATCCATCCTAAAAAAAGAAAAACAAAAGTGCAAGCATATAAGCGCTTTCCAAAGGGGGCGTTTTACGATCCAAGTCTAGATCCGAAGCGTAATTTTCGATATCAAGCAATCAAGCTGTGGGTCAGATGCATTCTGGGAGCACTGTTCAAATGGCGGCAGTCTCAGACATGTCTCATATCTAAATCTCATGGACAATGGCTTCATGCTCTCTTTTACTGTAACTTTGGGCCTGATCCAGACCTACGGGTGCCTTACGGCCCCCCGAGGTCTGTGCGGCTGTCATTGTAGCGGGGAGTGCAATTACGTGTCCAGATTCCTACCCTAACTATTACGATCAGCTCTGCTCATGTGCACAACCTTCATCACAGTGAAATTATGGCCATAATTCCCAGAGCGGCCGTATCTCTGGATCGGGCCCTTAACACTACTTCAGTGCTTGCAAAACTCCAGGTGTTGTAAAACTACAAGCCTATGCTGTTGGGGTATGCTGAGAGTTGCATTTTAATAATGCCTGGGGTGTCAGGGGTGGTCTATGCCTGGTATAATGAAACATGTAACAGTATTGTGTAATAACTGAAGCTACAAAGCAGTCATTTCATCTACTCATTCACAGGTGCCAGAGCAGCGGGGGAATGAATGGATTAAACAGCTCAGGAAGAAATAATGTGCGTGCGTGCGTGCGTGCTTGCGTGTGTGCGTGTGTGAGTGAGTGTGTGAGTGTGTGTGTGTGTGTGTGTGTGTTGGGGGTGGTAAAAATGACCTCTGCCTCAACAGCATAGGAAAAACAATTGAACAAATTGGTGTTCGGGAATTTGTATTATCTGACGAGATTAATGATGCATGAGTGAAATTCAACTGGTGAACCTATCATTTAACATACACACAATTAAAAAGTGCCGATCAATGTCAGATTGATCACGCATTCTTAGAAATGGAAAGGATCAAAATGCCTTTTTCCATTGAGAGCTGCTGTTTACAAACATGCAGAGCAAAGAGAGTAAGTGCTCCCCCACAAAGAGGCTCATTGACAGCCCAGGGAATCAATGTTTCCAGCACACATACTTTATTGCGAGGCAGGAACAGTAAATTACTCCCTGCAAATTAGCCTGTTGTACTAACCGCTAATACAGCTTACACCGTGCACATTCATTATTAGGCAGCGCACCTACATTACCTAATGGGAACATCTCTTTTCTTAGAGCTCATTTCCCAGTCCTCATCAACTATGTGGAATCCAGACGTATGCGTCTGTGACCCGAGACAGGTTAAATAGGCTTATAGGCACCTCGGATTTACCGCTGTATAATGTGCTTGTTTGCAAGCAGCATCTCTGTCGTATTTAACAAACAAAGTGGCTGTCACAATAGTTCTTCATTTATCCCTATCAAGTGGAGCTGCTCAGTAATTAAGTGAGGACACTGCATGAAAATGGCAGGGAGATTTTTGTTATTCAGTGCCATTAATATCACATCTAGTGTCACTTTTTTTGGAGGCACAAAATTCATGTTCACACTATTGAGGTTTAAATGTTAATTAGATTAAGATCTATTGTATTGTATGAAAACAGCTTCAGTGGATAAAAAATATGGATTGAAATAAAAGATTTGTACAGCTCCGCGGCAACTTTTTTTTCTTTAATAAGACGATTAGTTTGTGGTGGGCCGCAAGGACAAGACCCCTGTTCGTCTGGCCTATAATTAGGAAGATTCAGACTACACTGCGCCATGCGGCTAAAAGCACAAAGACTGGCGGCATGTTTCAGCAAGTCCCATAATTATATAGGAGGCCAATAGTTAGCAGTCAAAACGATGAGGGGTCTTGTTCCACAGAGAACGCGCTAACTAATATATTATTCATTTACAGCTGCCATGTCTGCTTTTTCTTTACCTGTGTATAAAAGGTTAAGGGTCTGAGCTCTAGCAAGATCTCTCTCTCATATATTATAAAGTATTGAAAATTAAGACCCTCAAGCTGGCAAACCACACTCATAACATGGATAATCCCATTCGTATCCTTGGGTCCCAATTTTAGATTTGGGTCCGGATTCACAGTTACGTAGTTTTCGTCTTATGTACATTGTTTTAAGAATTGAGCTAAGACGCATGTGTAGTAGCTTATTTATGCTATCTACGTGCAATTTCTGTATGTAGATTGCGTAAGCGCAGTCTTTATATACGTACAGAAATGGCACGTAGATAGCATAAATAAGATACCACACATGCGTCCTAGCTCAATTCTTAAAACAACGTACGTAAGACGAAAACTACATAACTGTGAATCTGGACCTTGCTAAACATGGTGTGTGAGTAAAATATTGAACTCATAAAACTTAAATGGAGTTTGACACACAATTTTCACACAGAATTAGTCAAAATCACAGTGGTTTTGAAATAAATTTGTCCCTGGTTTATACAGACCAGTGACAGAATGTCAGCTGTGTGCTTAAACAACCCAAAGGCAGGACACACGACTAATAGAAACATAATACACACAGCACAGTGGAAATTTGAGGACAGAGGGCTGAAATTTATTTGTTCCATGTGGAAAGGAAATCTTCGTGTTGACTGTCTGTAAAACCATAAATCTCAATAGGGTTAACTTCCATAACATAAAAATTTCAGTCTGAAAAGGAACACACATGTAACATATACAAGTAACTGTAACCTAAAGTCCTTTCTGAGATGAACAACTCGGTTACTGGCTGACTAGGAATCTCTACCATGCAATACCTGAAATAGAGACCAGGGACCGTATTGACAGATCTATTTTCACATGGAGATGCGTGCGTATTTTTAGGTACGGGAGAGGGGAATATCGTGGGTGTTGCCTTGCTACGTGTGTGCATATAATTGCGTACTTTTAAAAAATGGATCTGTGAATACGGCCCCAGGAGACCAGACAGATTAAGAGAGACACATGTGTACAGCACATCTATTCCTATTCAGCTAAATGACAAATTATTTGCGTTCCCTGGCGGATGATCATTTTGCATGGATCAGATTTTACTTTTTTTAAAAAAAAAAAAGAAAAGTGACAGCCTAGAAATCCTTATAGTGACAAGCAGACACAGGAGGACACAATCTCAAAGGAGTATGTAGTCATGATGAAAACAAGTGACCTGATTATGTCACAGCGATTAATAAAACTACAGACAAGATATCCAGACAGCTGGTTCATAATGCATCTCTGTTAAGTGTGCTTTTATTTTATGCACAATGAAATAGGTTACCCCATATATAGAAAAATAACATTTATGCTTTGTAGTGACGTTTTTAATTGCTGGCTTAATTATTACAAACACTTAATGAAGGTGATTTTTACACTGGAGGGGAAAAAAGGCAGTAAATTCAGTCACCAAGAGACGGTATTTTCACTTATTAGAAAGTTATTTGTCAGACACACGCTGACCCCAGACCGAAGGAGGTTTCACTTAACTTTCCAGTGTTTACTGAGATAACCATCTGAGCAGCTAATCATCTACATGTGGTTTTTACATTCATTACATTAGGGGGACTCAAGTAATTGATATATTAAGGATAAAAACGATCACATGCAACAGGACGTAAACCAGTCCACAGGAGACTAGAATAAGTATCCTGTGAGCAAGGTTAACAACGTTGACAATCTTTCAAGAAAGACATATCTGGGTAACATCACTGTGTCACCCTGATCTCTCATCTAACTGTACTCAACCTAAGCAGCAGTGTTCTATAAGCTTCAACACTCCAGCAAGGAAGACCATCTTACAGGCACTGAAATGTTATAATTGTATCAGTATGACATAAGGATTACCGGGAAATGTTTAAGTATCTTGTAGAACAGTCTTTAACCTTTGTTTTCTTGTCACTAATGTCAGTGACGTTTTATACAATTTGTCAGAAGTTGATTTGAGTGCGACTTGAATGAGTAATCGAGGTTTTGCCTGAATTCTGCAGCTGGTAAATGTGTTTACACTACAGTAATTGTGCCTGTTATGTGCTAAACACAGAAAGATTAATAGGCAAGACATCAGTTTAGATAGTATAAGCAGCCACTCTGCAAGAAACGTGGCATTTCTCCTTACACTGTCCGGTGCTGGGATTCAAATATGGAAGGAATTATATGAGAGTTATGCGGATCCCAGGAGAACTTATTTTATTTACTTGATAAACTTAATTTCCACATTCTGTCACGGTGATTTGTTGTCTATTTCACACCCAGCTCTGTGCAATAATAAATCACCACAAATTAAAAACAGGCAGAAATAAATCCTGCTTTAAAATGAGTGGCTTATAATTGGCTAATAGGGGAAGGCCTTTTGATGATCGCTGCAGTAATGCGGATGTCTTGAAGCAAGTACCGAGGTCACTCCATGATGCTCTCAGCTCTTTAGCCCAGATGTCGCTTCCTGCCTCCCCCAGTGGTCATTGTGAGGGAGAATCACCATTTTACAGCCAGTGAAATCTGAGGAATGCACCCACAACCCACTTTTATTATCCTCATCACTCTTGCTGATTACCTTGTCACCATACACATAGCAGCTAGAGGAATCCCCTGTACATATCAAGGGAATTCCTGAAGCAACTGAGAAAGTGTAGCACCAGTTACCACTTAGCTAATTGCATGGAGCCTGGCAGCCAGACTGATCACATCAAACCAAAAAGTCACAATGATACCCTTGAAGAAGTCATAAACAATAGAAACACACCTCTACCTATATACAAATGTGGGGCACACTAATTACAATAAAGAGATAACACAATGTAAACCATTTACCTCACACAGATCGATTTGGAGAATATTTCAGCCAGCAATGTGACCTTTTAAATATCAACTTAAAAAATCAGAAATGAAAGAGAGATTGGACTGGATCCTGAGATCTTACGCAGTTGGATCTGCACAGCCAACCACTCATCACACAGACAGATACTGTCCACAGCGCTTTACTGAGAACATCAGACATTCACATCAGTCCCTGCCCCAATGGAGCTACAGACTAAGGTCCCTAACACAAGCGTACATACACACACACACACACACACACACTAGGGTTAATATAGTCATCAGCCAACCTACTAGTATGTTTTTGGCATGTGGGAGGAAACCGGAGCTCCTGGAGGAAACCCACGCAGACCCAGGAAGAACATACAAATTCCACTGAGATAAGGCCTAGTTCGGGAATTGAACTGTGAGGCACAAGTGCTACTCACTGAGCCACCGTGCTGCCCTGATTACAAGTCTTACACAGTTGGATCTGCAAAGCTAACTCTCCTCACATAGAGGGACTTCTGGGGCTACCTTAACTTTCCTGATCATGGTGTAACTGCTGCAGTCATGACTGATATGCAGAGATAGGGAACACATACCCATTAATACCAAGACACGGCCATTTCCAATCACAGCTTGGTCTGTCAGAAGGTAAACCAGTGCACGAAGAAGCAAGGATGTAGTTGCTACAGGGCCCAAAGGAGGGGGGGCGTGGCAGCTGCCAACCCTGCACCCACGAAGGACATGCCAGAGGCCATCAGCTTAGACGGGGCTCATTCTAGGAGTGCTGATTACAAATACATTGCCAGCAGCTGACAGCTTAGTGCTGATATCTGCCAAGGGGAAGGATACAGTTGTCTGATGACAGCACTTAGCTGTATTTATAAACAGTGCTCCCAGCCTCTGACAGCACAAGCACAGAGCGGCCGGTGACCACACTGCTCATAAGCCAAACAGAGAGGCCGTAGCCCGAGCCCCTCAATCCAGACTCACGCTTGGCCATTATTTAAATCATGTACAGAATGGGAAAGTGGCCACGATTTTATACAATCGCACAAACAATTGTGGATGATGAGATCTCTGGGCCTGATTCATTCTTATTTTATTTTGTTTTTTATTTAAAAGGAATTAAGTTTGATAAAGAATGTAAAGCCATTTAAAAGCACTAAATGTCTATGTGACAATAGGTATTGGTAATGGGATCATGCAGTTGTGAAACTAAATTATTTTGACTAAACCATCAGGTCATCTTCATTTTGCCTCTAGTGATGAGATCATTAAAACACAGAGATGGGTGAACACATTTTTTTTTTCCATTTAGACAATGAATCCCCCATTGTCTAACCCAAGACTTGCCAGCTGCCGGCCCTGAAGACAGATGTAGTGCCCAGGGGTATTTTATCCAGTCCCTAAGCAGCACATATAAATCAGACGTGGCAGTGCAGGAAATCAGTGGGAACAATGTACAACAGATGGGAAGTCATTAGATGACTTGGGGCAAAGTATAAAAATAAAAGAAGAAAACAGGGCGCTAGGAGTTGTGAGAAACTTTCAGAGCAAACACAATGCTGAAGGCACATGAAAGAAAGAGACATGACCCTGACCTTTATTTCAGGAGTGGCAGAAGAGAGAAATGGAGGTGGGATCCCCCCCATGCTTAACACATTCATTTCAATGTCAGAAACTGAAGCCAGAGCCTTGCTTGACTAGCCATTCAGCATCCCAGCTACAGGTACATGACTGCTCTGATATCTCATGTCCACCAGCTGACGTCACACAATGAGAGTTCAGAAAACAATGACACAGAAATGTATTTCACTTAAACTTCATCTTATCCTAAAGGCTCTTGACACAATGTATTAATATTACCCACAATTGCATCCAATATTTACACCCATTGGGCTGGATGCAGACTTAAATAAGTGCTTGAAATGAGTTACTCCTGGGCTAAACCATGTTGATTTCAGAGGGTGTCAAGTGAATTGGATTCTTTGCATGCAGGGATATATCTTTGAATTGCTTACTGCACACAGATACTGACCAGCTTTACTATCACACTGTTATTTAGACTTGGAATAGGAAACATCACCTCTCAACTATATATTCTGTTTGCAACTCAATACTGTTTGCAAAAGATGAAATATGACCCCCCTTGTAATCAACATGGTTTAGCCCAGGAGTAACTAATTTCAAGCACTTACTTAAGTCTGGATCCAGCCCATTAAAACTATTATGTAAATGTACAAATTGTGGACTAGAAAGATCAGATGCTTCTGTACTTGCAACTCTGCTGTAGGATGGACACTGAATCCATGCATCTGTGCGAAATACACAGCTAGACAGTCCCCCGGCACAGACAGACTTCCGAGGCCTGTACCCTGGGGGCGACCCATGGAGACAATGGAGGTGGGTCAGAAGATTGGCTCGGTGGGCACAACTCAGATCGTCTGCTGGTTGTGTCATTTGTCAGGAATCGTAATAAAGCAAATTGGGTTTTGATCAAGTTGCACAAACGTGTTTGCAAGCGTAGATCGGAAAAACAGACAATATATGATCTGGCCACGCGGAGAAGAGGGGAATGTCAGATGCGGTCCTGTGATTGGAGTCCCATCACAAGCTGTTAGGATCTGATAAATGTAAACAATCCTATAAATCTCGTTCACAGTTAAAACAGTTAAATATAAATTTTATCTTTACTTACATATATATATATATATATATATATATATATATATATACAATAAGGTTGAAGTAGATAGTTACGTATTTCTCAGCATTAATCTACAGCTAAACAAAAGACTGCAGCTCCTTTGCACATTGGTGACTATACGATATGCAAAGAGTAATACAGGCTGCACTGTGGTCAAAGGTCTCACAAAATTCCAATGCAGGTGTGATGGTCCCTCTAACCCCTATTTGTGCCATCAGTTGATTGTACATCTAAGGCAATGTTGCTAGCTTATGTCTCGGCGCTATTCTACACCTATCTAGCAGTTACAAAACTAAAAGTAAATAGGAAGGTGTATTTTGGGATGCACATTTCAAGGCAAACAAATATACTTTCTAATTAATATTACACCTTCAATACAGGTGTAATGAATGTGTTATTTAATTAGAATGTAACAAATTGATTTGCTTTGAACTAAGTCTAGCAACATACACCTTCCTTTTTTCTTTTGGCTTTGTGAATATGATAAAGTCAGAAAAACAGGCAAGAGAGGGATGGGGATATCAGGCTACCTCTGGTCTTGCCCTTCTTTCTAACTGTGTAATGCATGTACTGGGCAGATGTTCTTGATCTAAGAAAGCCTCGATTTGTAGCTCTGAAGACAGCAGGAAAGAGCCTTGGAGAGGAGTGGTTGTCTTGCTGGGAAAACTGCCAATATTTCAGCTGTTTGATCTCCGGCACAAACATCGTGGATTTTCCTGTGTTTCCATGGGTCCTCAACGGTCAACTGCATTTGCCATTAGGCAGCGTGAAAGTTCCGTTACGCTATTATTACAGCACTATTTTCTTTGTTCTAAAGTTAGTGCAAGGAAACGACATTCTTCTTTTATAAGAGGCTTCCTGTGTGTTCTAATCTGCCTTATTTTCCCTGTTCCAAACCGTAGAAAAGTTATATCAAATAAATGAACCTTGCAAGACAAACAACAGCTTGCTCAGAAAACGCACAGATTCATATCTATACACAAATATGCATTATGTGACTCAGATATATTTGGAATTAAGTATACTGTTTACTTTACATCAGACCAATTTGTTTACAGCCATCAGGCTAATGGCTTTTGATTCTTGCCCCAGGATCATTAATACCATGACGGAGAGTGAAAATATTTTCCATTTGTTTATACTCTGCTGAGCTAAATGCCCTATATATAACGTCAATTATAATGATTACAAAATCCTAATGCTGGAGTGTAAAATATATGTATTGTCTCATTTCACTGCTGGGCAGCACATTGTCTCCCACTGAATTACATATACATGCTGGCAAGCCACAGTAAAGGAAAAGATCTACCTATGTTGTAATGCAGACGGAGAAGAAAAAGAGCACACAAACCAATAACACATTCAAATAGAGCCATTAGGTTTTAAATGGAACAGACACAGAATATACCTAGGGCAAGGGGTATCTGTGATTTTAATATATAGATATTTGTATATGTATATGAGGCTGGTAACACCACTGTTGTCTATGACAAACTGCTTCATAGTCTCAGAACTACACTTAACACTAGTCATGCATGGCCAGTATGAATTATGTATTTAATGGCAACACCTGCTCCTATTAGCTCCATTCTGCCACTCAGCGCTGTGTCTAACGGACATGCAAAAATGTATATTTTATGTGCACTACCTTTACCCAAGGGTCTCTTTTCTTGCTCTATTAATATGAATGTCAGGAGAAAAAACATGGTCCGTAATCTCACATCAAATTGTGAAGCAAAGAATCATGTGTGTGTGAAAATATATTTATATGTATAGTGTTATTACACAACCAATGAAGTGCTTTGATGGCAGAAAATTCAGAATACTGCTACTATTAATGTTAAACTCCTTCACTGTTACACATTGAGAGATTTATCTTTGTCTCCCTCTGTTGGACATTGGCATCAATGACAGCGTGACATAGTATACAGGAAGCGAGCCACGCATACATTCCACACTCACTGGGGGGGATGTGGACTGTGATAGTAAATGTAGTTGTGAGTATACATAAACCTTTCTCCTTGTTGTATCATAATGAGAGTACTTGTTATTGCCAATGATAGGATATGAAAAATGACACTGCAGTGACAGCACGCTGTCTTTCCAGGGTCTGTTTGGCGCAGACAATCCTCCTCATATATGGCTGTATTTAGTATTCTATCATTATTACATAACAGTACACAATAAGGAGAAGTAATGTGACACATCATTGACCACCAAGTATTAGTTATGACACCGCTAAGTGCTATTTATTTTTATACATATCTAGAGCTGTATCCCACAATACTGACTGTTTTCTGTCTAAAGGGTTTTAATGATTATGAGCTGTAATATTTCATGATTTATAGGTCAATTTTCTTATATAACAGTAGTACATTGATTTGTATGGATTATAATTTACTAAAGTTTAATTTAGTTTACGATTTCACATTCTACCCTGTACTGTAAAATCAGTCTGATCTACAGGTCTGGTACAAAATGTCAACAGTCAAAATGTCGACAAGTCAAAATGGTGACAGTTTAAAATGTCGACGGTTGAGTATTATGTCAGTATTTGTTTGTAATGTCTAAACTTAATGTAATGCAGGTGGCTTAAAAAAAAATTCTTAAGAAATATATTCATATATTTGTAATAGTAACATCTTTTAATGGCCCTACATTGTTCTATAAATAGCACTACCATAATAGCATTAACCAAAAATCCTATTACTGTAGCAGAGCTTTTTAGGAAGGTGTTGTCTGCCGTATGATAAATCAGTACTTACCACGTACTGCCCAGTGATCAGACAGATCAGATAATAGGCCGATTGGCTGGATTATCACATAGTGTATAGCCAATTATAGGGAAACATAGGGAGTTTGTGACAGAATTGTAGTGGAGAAATGGGACCAAATTCAGACAACACCACGGAAGTGGCGCCTCAGGATCCAGACTTCTGGAGGACAATGCAGGAAACATACATTGTGTACGGTAGGTGGGAGGTATTTAAAGAGCACAGTAACATATGGGCAGACTAGATGGGCCATGTGGCTCTTATCTGCCGTCACTTTCTATGTCTCAGTAAGGTAGTGTCAGCTACTATCAATGGGCCTGGTTCACACTTAAGAAGCTTCTGCTTCTTAAGTGCGTATCTGGCCAAAATGTCCTACTGCGCATGCGTAGTAGGTCATTTACGCCATCTACGTACCGGATCGGTATGTAGATAGCGTAGGTGCGGTCTTTAAAGTCTGCACGCAGGGATTTACGTCTATAGAGGCGGTGCTATGCCGCCTCGGGCGTTTTTAGGTATAAGTGGGAGGTATTTAGATCAGCTGGGGTGGGCGTGAGAGAGGCGGGGAGGTGCAATATCCATACGGACATTGCACGGAGAAATAAGGTAGCTCTATGGCATAAGGTACCTCTGCCCGCACCTAACTCACTCTTATCTGTGAATCATGTCCATAGTTACAGGGAATGGTGCAGAAATCTTAAGGTAAGGTATTGGAACTTGGATACAGCGGTGAACCTGCATTAGAGCTCAAAGCACAGCAGACAGTCCAGTCAATTATTTATTGGCCTTCTCGATATTAAAGCATTTGTAATTTCTAATTCCCGGCCATAAAAAGAAAAAGATATACAATAAAAATCATAAAATGAAAAATGGCAAAAATGACTTCTCTTTTATTAAAAATAAATGTTCAAGTATAATACTTATTTGGTGACCTTAAAAAGCTTTTATTAAGCCAAAAAGTCAATACAGTATTTTCTACCTAACAAAATAAGAAAACTTTCTCTCTGGACCTATACAGGTAAACACACTGTGCCAGACTACACACAGCAAGATACAACCAGCAGAAAAGGCTGAGCTCTTTCATTAAAGTACCGTAGTACAAAGACCAATCTATTGTCTTCCAAGTAAAGCCAGCTAAATTGAAAAGTTCTTAATAAACCTTGCATTATAGTTATTTTCCAAAGCCAATGCTGAGTGCATATTGATTAATAATTATTTGCACTAACAGACTCGACCAAAGCAATATCATCAATTACTTCCAAATCCTGTTACATCAATCACGATCAGGAGATTTGAGTGAAAAGCTTTTGTACTTTGACATTTTCAAAAGTTTCATTACAGAATCCGCATCGCCTTTTCCTTCAGAGTGCTAGAAAGACCAGCCAGCCAGCGTATAGGTGTGGAGCCACCACGAGGGTCTCCAAATCGCTATATTGATTGGTACGGAGTATTAGCATGTAGCAGACAGATCACAGAGTATTTGTTCTTCGTGATGATGTCGCTAGGGAGTAGAGAACGGGAAGAAGGCATGTGAAGATGTAAAGTAATATGATAGTTACTGTGTGTGTCCGTGGCCTCTCTAATTTTAGGTTAGGTGACAGAACAAAGCTCAGTGTGGGAAATAATCTAACCTAAAGGAAATGTTCCCATCTGTGAAAGGATATTTTCTCACAGTCATCTTTGTAATGTATCCACTACAATATGTAAAAGGTTTAATAGAATGCACATTTTCTGCATGTGCCCAAATTATTTCCATCGTTAAAATGACCGCTATCAAAATAACTTTCTAAAACGGCATCTCCGCACGGCAAAATAGACATTAATATTGCAATGTAAACCGGGTGCCACTAACAAATAACACATGGTTACTGTCTATAATCTAGACATGCAGGCCAGTATTCAGAGTACCGGACGTATAACATATATGTCCGGTGTTTAGCGATTTTTACTACTGCGCATGCGTAGTCATTTTTTTTTTATGTAATCTACGTATCTTTTTCTTACTTGGATTGCGTAAATGTGGTCTTTCAGACTCTGAATACGGGGCGCAATCTCTCAGTGTCTGGTATTAACAAAAACTGACTGTTAAACATAAGAGATTCTGGCATATGGTTTGGGGAGCATCACGGCTGATTGGGGATTTTTGGCATCTTATTCTTTAGGACGATATCTAAAATAAATCCGGCCTCCAGGTTTTTCTAAGATTTTCTAAGATTTTGCCCAAGAGGAAAGCAAATAATTGATTTATTTATGGAAGCTCCAATGTTTAAAGGCCAAAAATTATTTCATACTTATTTCTATTTTGACGCTTAGCACTACTGCGCATACCTAGTAACTATTTTACGCTATTTAGGTACCATTTCGTTATGTACATTGTGCACATACATGTGCGCAATCTATGTAACGAAATGGTACGTAGGTAGCGTAAAATAGTTACTACACGTGCGTAATAGCTCTACGCCTAAACATAGGCACCTAAGAAAAAATATTCGCAGTTGAGAATCCATTCCATGGTGTCAAGCCCCCAGTGTTATTTTTTGTCCCCAAGTCCAGTTGAAATGTTTCTCTTAGGGTTTTTTTCCCCCTGTATTATTGCTGTCTCTATGTCCTGTGATTACGTGACTCTGCGTCGCACATCTCCCCACTTTCACTTTTATTTTTTATTTTGAATAAAGGTTTTTTTAAGCAAAACAAAAGACAAATTCAAGCATACAGACACAGTGATACAAAAACTAAAATATATATATTCCCCTATTTCTAATAATTTATTGTGGTTAGTTTCTACCTATGGAAAGGGTGTCACACACACACACACACACACACACACACTATTTAGTATGCAGAGAGAAGAAAGCATAAGCTTTTTTCACACACTGTGCTGCTAATTTTGCGTGCTGAGCATGACATGCAAAAGAAATCCACCTTTGGCTATTTCAAAGGGATCTTACTGTGGAAAAAAAATAATGTTGGCAGGTCTGAATAGGAGATGGTTTCCAGGCTTGTGCAGTGCTACACTGGCTTTATGTTTGCCAGTCCACACACATATTAAACTTCTGTGTTACCCAGACCCTGTGCCAACAAGGAAATAATTGCTTAAGGAACCAGAAACCGTCTCAGTTAGTGGGTTCTCTAATTACTGAATAGCTGCAAATTTAGAAGTATTTTACCACCTATCTGGGGCAGATTATATAAGGAAATAAAGAGCAGGCCTCTAACATACTGGCACAGCAAATAATGAAGTCATCCTATAAGCCTGCTATTCCTTTTCTGCTGTGCTGTCAGGAGAGATTGATGCTGCCGTCTTTGGACATTTTTATTTGCATGTTCTGCGTTCTCAGCAAGTGACCTGTATTAACAGCAGCGAGCTGTATTGTGTTTCGGAGCTTGATGGAGACAGCACAATATGGTTTCAGCTCTTCGCTGAGGAGCCGCCGACTCGTAGAAGTGCTGATTTATCTGCTGCGCGAGCACTGGGACATCGGAAACGTTTCTTTCACGTTTGTTTGATCGGTTAAAACTTTCGTCAGAACAGCAGAATAGAGAACATCAGCAACAGCTGCAGCGTGACTGTGTCCAGCTCAGCATTTAAATATGAGCACGCTATGTAAATGAAACACTTGCTCAATGTGGAAATTAGCATTAGCAGAAATTCAAATGAACTGTCATTTAGTTTCGCTACCTGGAAAATTCCAAGACTACAGGATCTTAATTAACATTTGCGCTCTCACCGAATGTATCCGAATGAAGTCTAAACCTTACTCTGAACTAAAGTTTGGAAAGAATAGACATCAAATTGTGATATTATCAGTGTATGCACTATTAGAGGTGTGTCCTGTGCATAGCTCCACCCATGGGTGTGTCTAGTACTGTCAAGACAACTATAGTTCATTAAAAATGGCAGCATCAGTATTTATGGAGTGCAACATTATCAGTAAATAAATACTTTCAATGAATAGGAGATCTACTGATGACTTTGCACTGGATTCACAACCGCTAAATTTTTTACTTACGTGCCTATTTTTCCGATTATAGTTACTATGCATACGTAGTAACAATCTTACACTATCTACATAGTATTTCATTACGTAGATTAAAGACCGCATTGGGCAATCTACGTAACGAAACACTACGTCGTAGCTATAATTGCAAAAAGGGGCACATAGGTAAAAAAAAATTTGGGGGTGTGAATCCAGTCCTTTATCTTTATAGAAAAACTAAAAGCGTATGACAAGAGAACAAAGTGTATTTCTCATTTAGGCCTCACTGTAGGCAGATAGAACTAAAAGGGAGATTACCAAACACTTCAGGAAGATCATTCCCTCTTCAGGGAGTCTCCATGAAACCCCAACTATGGGATATGGATATTTTGTGACGGCAAAAAACACAATGGTGGTCAAAGGACAAACAAGAGCTGGCTACACACTAAAGTATAATTGCCCTGAACAATCATCACAGAATCATTTGGTCAGAGCACCATTGTGTTGATCTTATCAGGATAATTATCGTGTCGTGTGTAGTCACTATGAGAGGTTTCCAGCTTTTGCCATTGTGTTGGGATCCAGGAGCATGGTACAGTGTGGTCAGCGTTAGCTACTGCTGAGAAAAATCTAGCAAGTTGGGAAATATTTGTATGGGAAAGCAGCACCTTGATACTCATTCCATGGCCATGTATTTAGTTTAAATAGCATTGAAAAAAACGTGCTATAGATAACTGTACATGTAACAATACAACAAGCACACACTGTACCATTATTTATTATATACAACACAATGGCCGGGGAGACCAGGCACTAACAGGCATCACACAAGCAGTATCTGTCCGGACCCCCTCCGTTCAGTTCTGAGGCTGGGTATTTAGGAGCTAGATTGTGATTCAGAAGAAACTATTGTTCACGTCTTTGGTATTCAGAGTACTTTGCCAAAAGATCCTTTATCTCTGTGGGTAATTGTGTTTTCCATTCTTTGCAATTCAGCAAGTGCCTTCCAATCTTTTTCCACTGCGTACGTATCAGCCCACCGCGGATTGTGAGTAGATGGAGCAGAATTTAATACAGACAAGCCGAGCTGTCCACGCAAGTGATAAGAGAGCATTAAGCAGTTAATAGCATTTCCAACTGTGCATGGAGAAAGCGGACAATCTATACAGCGGTCATGTACCTGCTGCATGAATACCAGTCACAGGTCAGTGACTGGACCACAACTAACAGGAGAGAAATACAAACTAATTCCACTTCATTTCAATGAAATGGCTAAAATTAAGGGCTTGCTTCCGGTTCTATTTGATCTCTGTGATTCACTGATTATAGATGCTGCTGCTCCTGAACATAATAATCAGGCATAGGCCACCTGCTGCACTCCAAGAGATTTAAAACTATGAATCCCATCATGCCTTTCCAGATAACAGTTATACCTATACTGTAGGAGCATGCTGGGAGTTGTAGTTCTACAACACCTGGAATGTAAAATGCTGCCTGTGTCTGTTCTACATAAACCATTTTTAAGTTTATTTCCCAGGTTGTGCACAGACCCAGCGGGTGTGGGTCCCCGCTTAGAACGGCCCTATTTCGATACTGTTTCGAACTGGCTGGGATTTCGATTGAATAAGCCTCGATGAGGCATAGCAAACGATCCACGGTGCTCCGAAAAGGTAAGGGAAAAAAGTACCCCAACCATTCCCCTAATTCTAACCCTAACCCTCCCCCCCCCTC
>WWET01000326.1:150996-170545 GCA_011038615.1 Limnodynastes dumerilii
AACCCTCCCTTCCCTGCAGCCTGATCCTAACCCACCATCACCTGCAGCCTGACCCTAACCCTCCCTTCCCCGCACCCTAGAGAGGTTACTCACTTTCCCTGCAGCAGCCACCTACCATGCTCCTACTGAAGTCTAAGATGGCAGCTTCAGCCAGTGCTCAGCACTCAGCTGCATGCGCCAGACAGAGGAGGTTGCAATCCAGCATAAGTCCAACCCCCCATTTAGACTTGGACCCCGTCTCCTTGCTATGTAGACGGAGTCAGTCAACGTCTGCCTCTGGATGAGTAAACATGATTTAATTGCATGTTGTAGTGATGCAACCCATTTTAAAGAGTATAAATCAACGGCCAAACTCATACGCCTGGTATCAAAGAGTTGTTCATTTGCAATCATGGTTTTGCCCAGATTTTCTGTGTTGCTCAAGAATGTATATATAAAGTCCATAGACAAAAGGGTTGGTAGGAGGTCTTCCATTTTATGATGAAAGAATCACAAGGGCATAAATCATAGTTGCAGAATGTCCAAGAGACTCCTGAAATCTGGGAATTTCTCCCAGGATCTCTGGACAGTTGTCAAATCTCCCTGATCTGGGCTCAAGACAGTGATTTAATGCAAATCACTGCCTCAAGCCCTGAGTATTACTAAGGACGGACAGGCTTGATGACTTATTTGACCCACGCCCCATGCTTAATAACACTATGGATGGCAGTTTTGATTGGACAGGGGGCAGGACTGTAGGAATTCATTTGGATAGTTAACATCCTCAATTCCCTCCCCATGCCAACGTCTTCGTGCTGAGATTATAAATATGAAATAATGCTCCTAATCTATAGATAAAAACATTGTTAGGTAACTATATTTAGCTTCCTTTGCCGATTCCACCTTTAAACAACATCATGTTTTAGGCACTTTTATCAAGGATTATTCTGTGTAGGAGTGGACTTTTCAACAAGCTCTCCAACTAGTAAAAATCAATTTAAGAACTTATTTTCCGGAAACCACCAGTGAAAACAAGCTTTTAATCTTCAAGACGGATATTGTTTACAGCACGCTGAAAGAAATTACTTAACTCACCAGTGTACAGATAGAGGGACATTAAACTGCTAAGCAAAGGGATATGTGGTGTGCCAGAAAAGATAACACTGATCACCCATTCTCTTAAGGAACAGAAGGTCAAAGAGGTCTGAAAGCTATCCTGAAAATTCTTGCTCATTGCACGTGGAGTTAGCAGTTAGTAGCGTAAACACTTTCACTTGCTTAATACGGTCAGTGGAAATGATGCTGCTCAGCAGTTAAAGGCATAAAAGGTGTTTTGCAAAACAACCTAGCAAAGATATCCACTTAGAATCCACCCCCCCCAGTGGCAAGCGCAGGATTTTGAAAGGGAAGCTGCGTGTGTTACATGTGGAGTACATTAGCAGTCTGGACACAGCACACTACATAAAGTACATGTGGTGGTTTATTAGGCGTCTAGTTATGGCACATACTATAACATATGGGGTATATATTAGGCTTTGGGAATGGCACACAGTATATAGTAAGCCATTACAGTATATAGTATGCCATTCCCATTATAGTATGTAAGTAGTATCTCATCATATTATAGTATGTATGTATGTGTATATATATATATATATATTATAGTATGTGTTATTCCCAGACCCCGCCATAATATATTCCCTTATATTATAGTATGTGCCAATTCCAGACCCATAACATATATCTCATTATATTATAATGTGTGTTATTCCCAGACCCGCTATATATATCATTCAGCCCTGTGGTGGTTTTCCATTGAAGAGGTTCCTTCTTCAATGTTAGCCTGTCTGCCTACCCGCGAAACCACGTCCCTTTAAACCAGCACTGTGAAGCCACACTCCTTTGCGGCACCTGGGAAGCCACGCCCCTGTTTTATGTTTTCTGGGTTTTTTTTTATAATGTTTTCACTTTTTTTTTTTTTTTTTTTTTTATTATTTTTTTTTTTTTTAATAACCCCCTCTGGGTGTGCCAATGCCCCCCCCCTTCCCTCAACATAACTTCACAAACTTAAAAATGGAACACTGTCACATTTAAAGCCAGATTCTATACTGTAAACCCTTGCATGGTTTCTGGCAGAAGCTTAACCTTATCTCTCCTTGCCATGGTCTTCCAGGAGTAATTGATCCGCAGGGTCTCCACAATTCCACATAAACCAAGGCACAATATTTCTGTATACAGCAATCTGGCCGCTCGAAGACAGGAAAACTGCATTGAACCCAGATCAATAGACATGTCAACAGTAAGCAGCTTAATCTAATTCTGCCTATCTCATCTTGGAGCACACAGTTGGCAATTTTGTTGCTTGGTCCCTCTGGCTGAAAACGGTTTAAAAAGTGTCATTTTGTCATATTCTTAGGAATATGTGTTCAGCAGAAATGCAACTGAAATCTTGTGAGTGCAAGAATACAAGGTTGTGGAACTTACACTGGTAAAATGCAACACACTGGCTAGACTCATCTCATGTTCCCATCTCTAAATATCGAGAGGGATAAACGACTGCGTCAAGTTTAGTACTGTCATTGGATTGTTAATGAACTATCCATGGTTTGTAAGAGTAAATTTAACAACAAATTATCAATAGAAAACAATTCTCAGATTTAAGGGTAATATTATGAGATACGAGGTATATCTATTAAATAACGAGACTGTGATTCCACCTAGCAAACAAAGCAGTCAGAAGCGGCTATAACTGCAGACGTAGTGACCTTGAACATGTGGCAGAATGGCTTCCAGAAGGCACAACAGTCACCAGCATTATTATAACAGCTACCAGCATTATTATAACATTTACCAGCATTATTATAACATTTACCAGCATTATTATAACAGTTACCGGCGTTATTAGAACAGTTACCGGCGTTATTAGAACAGTTACCAGCATTATTATAAGGAAGTTTTGAAAAAGCTGAGAGAAAGAGTCAGAAAGAAACAGCCGCAACTGTGGAAAAATTGTTTCATTCTTCACCAGGACAACGCGCTGCTCACACAGCACTTTCCGTGACCAACAAGCACATTACTACACTTGAACGGCCTCCATATTTGACTGATTTAGCACCTTGTGACTATTATCTTTTCCCAAAAGCTAAATCAGTGCTTAAAGGGACACAGTTTGAGTCAGTTGAAGAAAACGGCAGATATGTTGAAACAACTGACAGAAATTGATTTGCTCCATGCATTCGACTAGTGGAAAACAAGACTACAGCGATATGTTAGTGCAAATGGGGAGTATATTGAAGGGGACAAGCATTACTTTTGTAATACCAATAAATAAAAGTGAGTTATTTATTCAGTCTTGTTATTAAATATACATACTGAACCTCGTACGTACAAATGTCACCCAAAACATTTGACTATTATCCTAAATTCTTATAATCGAAGTTCTACACATAAAGGAATTCTCTGTAAAATCCCTTTCACATCACCACTAAAAACACAGCTTTTTGGTTAAAAACCTGAGTCTCGGCTGAAACCCAGGTATCTGGTGGTGATGTGAAATGTCCCATTTTCCTGGACCTGGGTCTAGTGACCTAGCAATCGGACCTGGGGAAAAAAGGGTTTTTCCCGGGTCCGACACCGGATAGGTGAGTTTTCAACATGGGTCTCCCACAAAGACACCTGATTGGAGAGATTTGTTTACTATTGAAACAAATATCTTATCCGGAAGCTGTGCACAGCAAAAGGAGCAAGCAGCGTTTTTGGAGTACTTGTCTGTTTCCTGTCCATTCTGCCTGTAGTTCCGCTATTCGCCATGGTGAATTTAGTAGTTGTATTTCACTTTTCTGGTCCACCTACGGTCCTGCGGGCCAGTAAGGAGACAGTCAACTACTACGAAAATTCCGCTTACTCTGATTGTAGTTGTCCGTCTCCTTTCTGGTCTGCCTGCTGTTACGCTATTCGCAGCTATGAATTTCGTAGTTGCCCGTCTGCTTTATGGTCCACCTTTTTTAAGAAATGGTCTTATAACCTAGTTATTTTTGTTTTAACACAGCAACTCACCCTGCAATAACCCAGGTTGAAAAATGTTGGGTTATTGCATGGTAGAGATGTGGAAGTGGTATAATTAGGAGCCCTATGACTTAAGCATAGCCCTAAAATTAGTCTACATTGGTGAATAAAGAATGACTGGCTTTCAAGGCAAATATCCCATCATCTGAAATCTGATGAAATCAAGGCCAGATTATACACACTTTGACGCTTGTGTTTACATCTGTCAAGCCTTATAGCTTTCAGAAAAATAAATATAAAGGAGAGATAAACCATAGCACATGGAGAACATTTGTCAATGTAATGGCAGCAAAGAAATAAACAAACTTTATAGTATAATTGCCATTGTTGAGGTCTGCTTTAATTAGACTTTTAAAACACCAAATAAACTTATGTGTTAATTACTAAGCAATATAAACCTTGTCATCAACACCATGCTTCATACACAAGTCCTTTTATATGGCGGAGAGGAAGCAGTGTGCCCCTAAAATATTTATATTACAGAGAACCACTATGGGGAGTGAGAGAAAAGCCGGTGGGCGGATAAATAATTCCCCTCTAAAATTTATAGTAAAATAAAGTTATCACAAACCTTGTATTGCAATAATATATTTTTTTAATGCATGAAAGTATATAATGGCTACCATAATTAGAGCAGTTTGGGCACATTTGAAAATATTATTCATTCCCATTAATTATTCATAAAACACTAAGTAAAAAAAAAAAAAACTTCTGTAACTATAGACTGGATCCAGACGTAAGTAAAATGCTAATTTTCCAGATGCAAAATGTGGAAAACTATCCCATTTTTCTAGTGTGCATGCAACACACTTATTATGAATCCCGATCCCCAGGATCCAGACTTATGTCATGGAGGGGTATGCAATGGCGAGCAGGGGCGGGTATGGGATGCACACAGGATGGGAGGGGCTGGTTGCAGCCCTTCTGTACTAATCTAGACTTTCACGTTATTCTTATTTTACGTGGAGACGTTACGAAAGTTTAAGCTAGGTTCGTCTGCCCCATGTGAGAGGTAGGATTCAACAAGGATCCAGCTTTGACAGCGGTCGATTACCATTCCGCTATCAAGCACCATTCCGTACTTTTTAGAATGCAAGTTTCTTTATGGTTTATAATAAAATACAAATATAAACTGGAAAAAGCTTAAAAAAAGAAAATAGAAAATACTTTTGCAGACACAACACACAGGAACAGACAAGCTGGTCCCGTTTTAATAATCGATTTGGTAAATTACCGTAACTCCCTCTATATCCTCAGGTGTGTGTTAATCTTTAAAAAGAAAATCTTAGACATTCCACATATAAGAGATGAACAGTTTTCAGAAAGTTTAAAGCTTTAGCTTAATCTGTTTCATCATGCTTAATCCTTTAATGTAAATCGCTGTTTTCCTGATTTCTTGTGACATAAGTTATAAGCATAAATTCCAGCATTTTAAAATCACTTTCAGGGTTCTTGTGCTGCTATGTAGCCACATTTAGGCATTTCACACATAGTGCAGTCTAAATGGATCTTCCTGTACTACAATCCAATAAAGAAAAAAAAAAAAAAAAAAGCTTAAATATAGAAAGCACTAAAAATACGCCCCGGGTTGTACTGTACAGCAGAGGAATCCTACGAACAAATTCCAGATACTAATATAGGGTCTGATTCACACTTAAGAACGCGTAAGGTTCTTATATATACGTAACTAGTAGCAAGGCAACTCCCTTGGCACGCCCCCGGTTTTCAGGTTCTTAAGAGACTTATGAGTGCCATAGGGCTCCCTTAACTGTAGGTTCGTATGTGTGTGCGTAGGGCGTCTATTTACGAACCTGTCTGCATAACCGCGTCTTCTTTTGCTCATTTAAATGCCTCCCTCCACCCAATCTTATCTGCCGAGTTAATTATTCGCGGCACGCCCCATTCTGCGGAAGTTACTACAAACCTAGCGACTTTAGGTTCGTAGTGTTGAATCACAGCATTTGCGTTCCCAAGTTCAACATAGATTGCGTATAAAAGTTACTACACATGTACAGTATATCCCTTCCTAAATATACACACCTAAAACCACCCCGATTCTTAACTGTGAATGAGGCCCATTATCCCTGGATATTAGGGACAATTGTCACTAGTGAAAGTGACCAGAACTGCCACTAAAGCTGGGTCACACTTATACAATTTGCATCCTATCTGACCGCTGACTGTCTAGCTGGCCCAACAATGGTCAAATATATTTTGAACTAGCTTAAAAAATCAGCCGATCTGACCGCCAACCAGCAGACCAATATAAGTGTGGACGTCAATCAGCAGTGCCTTTGTGTGTGAGTGCCATGCAGAATTCAGCCTCCGCAACATTGGGCTGGCTCAGTCACCATGCATATGAGATAGCGCCCGATATTTTTAAGCATGTCAAAAGATCAAATAATCGCACAAGAGCGTTTCAGGTGCGACTATTGCCTGATGGAAAAGTCCATCCTGCCCACTCACTACAGTGACTATAGGCCTGATCACCTGATTATTGGATGATCGGGACAATAATCATTCTAGTGTGTGGTCAACTTAACATACAGATTAACGGGTAGATCCAGACCTAAGATGTTTTTACGTTTGTTGACGCCATCGTAAGCGCTATGCACTCGTACCTACTTCACACGATTGACCCTACCTTAACTTTTCAAAGCGTAACTACGGACGGACGTAATGCATTGATGTACGTAACGTTCTAACCCGGCCCATACTGTACGATTTAAATACCTCCCTCCGTCTACAAAGTTATATGGAAGACACGCCCCTTTGTTCGCATTTACACAGAAGTTACGTACGATCATAGTTACGTTGCGTAACATCTGCCGCACGCATCCGCAGTACATACAAATTGCCGATTTCACGTCAACGGCTTGTGTAAAAACACTAGTGTCCATAGCTCAGGATCTGGCCCTAAGCACTTACATCACGATCAGCTTCTATGTCTACTACAGGTAGAAAACAGCAAAGAACTACCCCAATATGTGCCCGGCCTTGTGAGCTTGATTCCATAGCATGCACTTGTCTCTCATTAATTCCAATCTGCGTTGTGCTGTTCTATCCAAGTGAATCACAGGGGCACGGATGACTGACACCTCATCTTTGTATAGCAAAATATTACAGCAGTTAAATTGTGCTGTAAATGGCTTGGTGAAGACAAGATTGACATGTCAGTGTGGGTATGACAATATGCTCAGCAGAATGAACGCAGATTTAAAACATTTATTCCTGTCGCTATTAGTGTGTCAGGGTTTCCCACTTACGGGTTCAAATGCCAAAATCGAGCTTGCCATCTAGGCACTTGATGGCTGTGAAAAGCCTCATTATGTTGATTGATTTAAAGAAAATCAGCATATTTACATTGCAAAAACAAAAAGTCTCTGATTTGGGTAATCTCTATTAAGAGCTGAATAAGTACGCTTTTACATATGCAAAATACTTTTTTTTGTGGCTTAAATCACTAACAAGCTTAGAAGATCTCTACATAATTCATAATACAATTTAGAAAAGTTTGTCATAATTAAGAATTTGCTTAAATATCGGATGCTCACGCACACACCGCATCAGCTTTCGCTGACCTATCCGACAAATGGATTCATTGTTTTGTCTGGACTCGGACTAATGATTTGCAAATGAAAAGAAACATTTTTATGATTCAAAGCCATGGCGTATGTTCTTGGACGCAAGGTTAAAAGTGCTGAATGAACCTTTTAAAGTTATTGAAACTAAATTATTAACGCTACATTTCACCTTCCTTTTGTCCTCTTCATTGGGTTTCAGCTTATTATTTGCTAAAGATTCATTTAAGCAAGTTGTAAATCAAATGCAAGTGTCTGAGCCAGGAAGGTTTAGAATGGAAAGAAAAGAGTTCATTCACGGCCTCTCTCATTCATGCGGCTGCTGAGAAAATGCTTTTATATCTCAGGTTCACGCTTAGCTTACCCACTAGTGACCAATTAATGGGGGCATGATCACAATCTAATAGTGACACTGTTTTTACTTAGGCTTCTGGTTAAGGGTAAAGGCAGGGTTTGGGGAACTATCTGCTCTGTTTTCAATAATTGTAAGAAACTCTTCTAAAGGTCAAAGGGCCTGAAGCCCCTTGCGTAACACCCCTAAAAAGTAACATCTGTGCATGAAGACGTTATACTACAGATCTGCTAGCTTGTCTTCAACGTGCCTAATACCTGATTGGCACGATCATTAATTAAGTGCCGGGGGCAGCGAACAGCAGTTGGCACATGGATCTGCCTTTGTGTGGTGGGGTTCTGGACATGTATGTGTCCAGAACTTTAGACAAGAGATGGGAGAGACAGAGGAGTGCACTGCTCTCTTCTGTGCATATAGGATCTGGATCAAGCTCAACGTCCTAAATTGGCCACCATAAGGGTAAGGAAGCACAAATTGAGCCAATTCAAAAATATTAACACAGAATATGAAACATATTATAGTCCATGAACTATATTCACATAAATCCAGATATATTTTTTTTTGGTAAAGCAACATTAATGTTACCTTTTTCAAATGGAAAACATACATATGCAACCAGCCATTGTTATAAGAGGGCTTGAGTTTATCAAAGGAACAAGAGAAGATGGTGACCTCCCCCCCTGGTTATACCAGTGACTTCAAGGCACGGTAGTCTGACATGGCCAGACGAATTACACTAATTACACATAGATATAGACGTAATCTTGCATAGTAATTAGGTTATGGACATTCATTGATAATCTTGTCTTGTTATTGTGATGGTAATAATGGCGCCCACGTGTATAACCAGTAATTTGTATGAATGGTGAATGACCACGTTTGATCACCCTGTGCCTTATTCATTTGTTTTTAAGGAATGAATAGACTATTAGTTAAGTCTGTAAAATCACAGCCTCCAGGCGACAGCTACATTATAATGTGGTCTCATCGCCAGCTTCCACTATAGGCTCTGATTCAATAAACGGTGATAGCAATGTACAAGGGTATAAAAGGACATTTCCATTGGTTTTGCCTTGTCTTCCTGGTTTGCACGCAGTATTTTAGGATTTACTGGGCTTTAAGCTTACACAATCTGTCGTATATAAAACATGTAAGATCGTAATTGAAGGTTGCTGCAGACAGATACGTGTAACCAGCATATGCAGAATATGGTTAAAAACAGATGTACCATGTTCAACACTTAGGGAGTCAGTCCATTCAAGTGGTTAAAATTCAAACATATGAATGTCTGGATAGTGACCCATTCTCTAAACCTGGATTCAGCCCTTTACATAGCAAATATGAAAACCACGTCATCATAGATAGGAAGGACCAGATTCAGTATGGACCTCAGCTAGCTCACAACGAGCATGGAGAATGGCGTCCCACAGAGAAGGCCATCCCACAGATATTACTGCTGAGGTGCAGTGTTTGGGTGTGTTAGGGCATGGAAACTCCTACGTACATAGTTATATAAATCTGGTATTTAGGTTTGCTGGTGCTTTAATAGTTTGAAATTATTTAAAAATATTTTTTCACAAGTCTTTAAAACTGCATTAGCAAAGGAAATTCATTCAGTACCCATTAAGTGTATAAGGTGAAGCATGAAACACTGAAACACAGTCACACTGAATTCCATAGTTGTGGTTATTATTAAGCAATACACCTAACTGTAGCATAATTGGCTAGATAGCCTGAACCTATCACCGTGGTGACAAACACAATTCCTCAGTTCTCTTGCATGGCTAAATCGAAGCATTTACACTTTGACTCAGCCCTGATGAAAAGATTTCTTGCATGGCCATACCCTGACCTTGGCATTTTAACTTCATTGAAAGCTAATGTGATAAACTCACACAATGGGACCTATTGGGGAGGAATGAAGAAGCTGTCAGAGAGGTCACTGAACCTAATGAATCCGCACAAAGCTAATGTTATAGGTTAATTTACAAGAGGGATTAAACAAAGTCAGAAATGTGCATTGTAAGTGCATAAAATACACAGGACATCTTTAGACCTAGCATTTGGTGACATTTGATTTCTGATATATTACACGTATAAAGGGTTGGGACATAGCACCCTTTCTGATATTTTAGGGTGTCTCAGTTTTACACTTATCCTTTATCAGACTCAGGGGCATGGACTATTCCTTAGAAGCGCTGGTGAATATAATCATTTACACTTTTAGAAAATCTTTCCTAGGGTTTAGTATCACAATGTAGAGCAGTGCTCCTCAACCAGTGTGCCATGAGATGTTGCTAAGTGTGCCGTGGCGCAATGCCTCCAACAGGAGAAAAAGCACTGGATGATGAGGGGATATTGGGGAGGCTGCAGACACATGATGGAGGATACTGGGTAGGCTGGAGACACATGAATGGGGACTACTGGGGAGGCTGGAGACACATGAATGTGGGCTATTGGGAAGGCTGCAGACACCTGATGGGGCTACTGGCTAACATAGTTAATATTAGTTATAAGAAAAAAAAAAAGGTTACAATTAAATGTAATTTCTGTATATGTACATATATACTTTGTAATACCTGCTGTTTTTTGTATATTTTGCTTTTGGTGCGCCGTGGAATTCTGGGAAGGGCTTAGGTGTGCCGAGGGTGAGAAAAGGTTGAGGAGCACTGATGTAGAGCAAAGGCGGTGATTCATAGGAACAACCAATCCAGACTCTCCATCCATTTGCACTTAAAATGGCAACGGATGAGAAATGTTAGGGTAGAGTCCTGAGATTGGGAGTGGTTTCCCAACTGCTCACATGGATGCAGGGTTACAGCAGAGATCTGTTATTGAATCCCAGGTTATGATTTGTTCAGTGCTGCAAATATAGCACAACTGGATCAGGTTGAATATACTTCATTTATACAGCACAAGAAACAAAAACAAAAAACAAAAAAACATTTGATGACTACTTGAAGTCACATTAATTCCCATTAGGAAGCCCCGCTATAGGGCACAGTGGTGCCTCTGTCCTTCTGGAAGCAATATCTGGTATTGGCAAATATGTACTATGTACTTTTACTGCTTAGAGTTAGCAGAAGAGCCTTGAAAGGGCCGGTGGCTTATCATATATGTATACATGTTTCTGTATTTTATTTCACAGATAGAATGGCAAGTTACTTCCTGGTTAATGTCAGAGTGCTGGGGCCCTTTTTGTGTGTATTACCCCATGGCTTTCATGCATCTATATGCATTGACCTAGACATTGATTTGGGTAACCACCATGTTGTGTAGTAAGTCTGTACTAGTGTCAGTTAAAGACTAGGATTTCCTCCAGGTTAGTTTCTCTTTTCTGTATAAAAATATATAAAGCTAATATCGTCAATGACCGTCTCTCCAAAACACTACCGTTACTGCTACACCTCAGCTGCAATGCAATGTACTTTTATTGTACACATGGGCATTACCACATACAACGGCTTATTTCTGACACTGATAAAGCTGTATCATGGCTGTATCAGTGCCAGAAATAGTAGCAATACAGAAAATTTCCTATGAACAGGTATTATGTAGAACGGCCCTATTTTAACAATTTATTTTTTAATTGAAAGCCGGGAACGTGACTTTCAGTGCTCTGTGAAAAAAGTGCAAACTAGTGCAAACCACAAAAAGTGCACAGGGCTCGGACTGAAGCCCTTTCCAAAAGGAGAAGGGCTCCGACTATCCCCGCCACTCCGTAGCCAGTAAAGACTACTGGAGCAGACAGGGTCGGTGGGACCCCTTCGCCGAAGCTAGGGGGACCTTCAAACTTGTCCCTGGGATCACCATAATATCACCCAGAGCACGACAACTGTGCCTCTCCCTCTTGCTAGGCAACTGGAGAAGTCACAGTGGGTCAGGGGGGGAAGGAACCATAAGGCCCACACATCCCCCCCGCCAGATCTCTTGTTCAGAGCCCATAAAGGCGTAGCCGAAATCCGTGGAAAAAGTGACAAAAAAGTGAAAGTGGCGAACAGGGAGAAAAAAAATAAATAGTGCTGAGTGGTTACAGCCCCAGCCTAATGGCCGAGCAGAGGAACAAAAATTCTCCCGCCAAGCCAAAAGGACAGAGCAAGGGAGGCGAGTGCTAAAAAACCGTGGGGGCTTAGAAATAGTGCCTATAAACGTGCCTTACTATGTCACTCGGTGAGTGTGTTTCAGGCACCTCCGGTTCACCATTCCGGAGACACGTATTTCCCGGCTTTCAAGCATCCTCAGCCAAATGACCAGAGGACCAAGGTTTCTCTGCCTATCAGAAGGGCTCTCACCCCCCCTCAAAAACAGATACTGCACTTGATCTTAGCCAAAAGGCCGGGAAGCCCTATTTTGACAATTACGCTATCAGCAGAATGAAATAGAGGATTAAAGTAAGGCAACAGGAAATGGAGTGTTAAGGTAAGGTAGAGAGACACAGAGGATTATGGTTAAGGTGGGACATGGAGGGTTAAGTTTAGGAAGCAGGACATTGAGGTTTAAGGTTATGCAGCTAGAAGAGGAAGGTTAGGGTAAGGCAATGGGACATGGAGGGTTAAGGTTAGGCTGCTAGATGGGGGAAGGTTAGATCTAAGCAGACGAACAGGGAGTTCCAGGAGCTGTCACAATGCTTTCTCCCTGGAAACTGGCGGCTGTTGCATTGTTGTCTTCATTACACTGTCGATGTGACGTTTGTCGCATATCCAGTGTCTGTAGGGCTGAATCCCACCCCACACATATACATTACACATACCATTACTATACATGCATCAGACACTTAATTAAATAAACTCACCCTTAAATTATTAAAGATAAACAGTGTATTTGTAATGTACAAATTCAAACCAGTCAAAAGAGAGTTACTTAAATAAGCAGAGAAAAATGTATAACTGGACGCATGTAATAAAAAATGATCATACATTTGTGCTGAGGTTATGCCCAGTAGAGGTGAATAATGGCAGAAGTAAATTAAGATGAATTATTATACCACTGACGGGTGGATAGTCTGGCACTGTATCCCAAACTTCCTCTCCGTGGCTGTCTCTCCAGCAGCTGTGTAACATCATGGTGGGAATTATCGTAATGGTAGGTTGGTGTCTCAACACCTGTTGGAAGTGTGCAGTTCATTTTTCTTGTTCCACAGGATGTCAGATGGGATTTACATGGATTTACTTCATATTTAATACAGCTTTCAAGCTTAATATGATGCATTTAAGCAGGAGAATTAGTAATGCTTCTGTTTCCAGGAGCTGTCAGGAGCCACAAGCAAGAACAGTGTCCCAGATACGGCATTTAGTATATGAAACTGGCTGTATGGAAGCCCCACACATAACAGAGCTTTTCTTATAAAGAAATAGCACAGCTTGTAATCTGCAGTTTCTGCTGCTTTGTTCATCATACATCTCTATGGGTACAGGAGACTTCACACAAAAAAAAACCTCTAATAAATGTGGACTACCACAATATAGATCTAACCCCCTGCAGTCTATTTTGCATGCAGCAGCTAAACTGATTTTCCTAGCAAAACGCTCTTCTAGAGCAGGGCCACTTTGTCAGCCTCCACATCAGTTGCCTGTATTTTACAGAATCAAATACAAAAATCCTTTCGCTAACCTACTTAGTCATCAATAAGACTACACCTGCATACATATCCTCACTCATCTCAAGATATATCCCAGCTCACTCTCTCAGATCTTCACAGGACAAACCGCTCTCCTCCACACTATACAAATGGTCCCCAGTTACAGGACTTCTCCTGGGCTGCACCCACTCTCTGAAATAACCTTCCTCGCTCATTAAGACTATTCTGTATTCTTCAAATTTGAAGTACTTCAGACAAGTATATAAAATTTCTCAATCTACTTCTTAAAATGTGTCTACCCTTTTCTCCATTACTTTGCTATCCAGTTTTCATTGATGTTAGATGAGTAACCCAAACTAGAACACTTTGTTTCCATACTAAAATTACCCTGTTTAGATACTAGCACTCATGTGCGACTAGAGACCGGAGTCACAACAATGCATTTATATACTTACGTGCCTAGATTTCCGAGGCGAGATACTATGCACGTGTAGTAGCTCTTTTACGCTATTCTATGTAGCGTTTCGTTACGTAGATTGCGTACTAGATTGCGTACATGTGGTCTATAAAGACCACATGTACACAATCTATGTAACGAAACTTTACGTAGATCGCATAAAAAAGTTACTACGCATGCGTAGTATCTCGCCTCGGAAATCTAGGCACATAAGTATATAAATGTGCTGTTGTGAATTCGGTCCTAGATCATTTAGAGCACTGACCATTTTTACCATACAACATGGCTGGTTCATTGTGTGATTTATAGCACAGAACAACGCTTCTGTGCCAATTTACGCCTGGCGGACACGTAAATTCACGATTTTGTATGTACTGCGAATGCGCACGACAGATGATCCGCTATGTAACGTAACTCTGAGCGTATGGGCCATTCACGTATTAGTTGCGTAAATTCATACGTGTGGGCGTGCCAATTTTACGTGTGCCAAAAGTACGTCTAATATATGCAATATAGGCGGGGGTTTTCATTTAAAGTGTACAGTATGGGCGTGCTTAGCTGCGTAAGTCCGTGTTGCCCATCCGTACGTGTGCGGATGACAGTGGTTAAGCGGCCAAAAGTTAAGGTAGGGTTTGGAAAGCGGAAATTGGTCAAAGTATGTACATTCGAGGGGTGTGCCTAGGGGAGTGTATAGAAGGTACGCACGCGTAAATACGCTACGCTAGTAAACGGATTGCAAGCGGAGTTCTGGATCTACCCCCTTGCCCTTATGTATCAATCCCCAATGTCCTATACATATTGTAAGCTGGCGAGCAGGGCCTATTTGCCCACCCGGTCATGTTATTATGATTGTTAAATTTATAAAGGGTTACAAAATATGATGGAGCTATTTAAAAACCTAATTAATAAAACAAAAATTTACATTTACACTGTGATATACCGGTATGTATGACACACACTGGCTGAGTCCATATTGCAAGCGTGCCTGTGTCCCTCTAAATATTGAATAAATGATGCTGGTTTCTCGCCTGTACAACCCTTCAGTGTCAAGGTGTGAATTAGCCCTAAAAAGTTTCCAAACAGTCAAACCCAGACACAGCTTTATCAGTTATTTTGTTTTGTTATACTTCCTTATTATGAGAATTACAAAAGTCACCTGGGGTTAAAAAAAATTATCGTAACTAAGTTTTTTTTTTTGTTTAAATAAATGTATTGATTACAGGAAGAAACCATTACATTGCTTTTACTGGACCAGTAGATAAATTAAGGGGTACCTATATCGGTGTGATAAACAATAGCATAAATATAAAAAAAGAATGGCAAATTTGCAAAAGTAGCTGAAAAATGATTATGTAAAATGCGTATTACTAAAAGGCTAGGGAGAGGTTTATTGAGAAAACTAACAAGCGATATCTGGTTAGAAAAAAAAAAGAATAAAGATTTACGATAAAGCTACTGAGCGGAATCCTTGGCTTCATATTGTGAAGTCTGCTTAGATGGTTTCCAGTTATGAATATATGAAATATCCTGCTCACCAATTGCAATGTTCTATTGATGTAGGGATTATTGATCTGTCTCGTAAGCACATTGTCTTGTACCAATGGGTGCATGATTTATGTTACACAAGTCAACTCACATAAATGTGTACAGAAAACATATTCTAAACCTATTAGCAGGACAATATAGACTCATATTTCATCAAAGCAGACATGACAAATCTGTACAAAAATACTGTACACTACATGACAGAATAGCAATTGTTCCATTCAAAGTGACTAACAGAAAGTGTAACTGTGTGAGCTGATAAACATGTTTGGACTACCCAGGTAGGTAATAAGCAGGCTCCTTTGTGATCAATAAAACTAAGAACAATGGGCTGGATTCACAGATAATAACGCAAACTGCTTGCATAAGTCCCCTTGCATGTAACATCTGTGCATGCATGCTCCAGATGTTATACAACAGACCCCCATTGGACGGAGCGGACCTTGCAGATCACGGCTTCAAGCCTGCTGTAGGACATTGGATGGCTCTCCCAGAATTGCCAGATCCCTCCCCAAAATGGCTGCTGCATAAGTTTAAAATGGAGGAAAGATCTTACCACAGACAAACAATAGGAGTGTAGATATTAAAACACAAGTTAGGGACTCACCTACAGGAGGTACCTATACACTGGGCAGAAGATCTTAATCCACTATAGATATATTTTGAACAAAACCTTTTATATATGTGCTGACACATAGGGCTGGATCCAGACTTAAGTAAGTGCTTGGAATTAGTTACTCCTGGGCTAAACCAGGATGCAGGGATATATATATCTTTGAATTGCTTACTGACCAGCTTTACTATCACACTGTTATTTAGACTGGGGATAGGAAACATCACCTCTCAACTATAATACTGTCTGCAACAGATGAAATATGACTCCCCTGCAATCAACATGGTTTAGGCCAGGAGTAACTCATTTCAAGCACTTACTCAAGTCTGGATCCACCCCATAGAGTTATATGGACTATACTTAGGGGTGGTAGTGCCCAGGGTGATGCTTGGGGGTGGTGGGGTGGAGGAAGGGCAAAAGTGTGTGACGTATGTAGCCTTTTGAGCAGCAATGGCCCGTTAGTGTCCCAAGAGTCACTAATTTATCGATGTAGTACGGAAGTGGGGGTAAATGCGCTCAAACAAAATAAGAGTTCCTGGATGGTTGAGGGATGAAAGCAAGTTTATGCTGTAAGGATGCGTTCCTAGGTGTAGTATTGATATATCCGTGGTTCAGTAAAAAGCTCCAGCACAGATGGATCGATGCGTGGTATCACAGGGTGAGAGAGAGAGACACACAGAGATAGAGACCAATAGTGAAGTCCTGTTAAGCAAGTGTAAGCTCACCCTGTTTGCCTCTTGTGCTACATAGTATATAGTGTTATATACTGCTTGATAGGGTGCACTGGGCCTGTTTTTGTTCCTTTCATAATATAGGCCTGATAACAGTGAGCCATTGTGTAATGATACACAGCACTGATCAGAAGACAGCGATGGCAGACTGCTCTAAATTACGGAGAATTATAATAAATAACAGGATTCTGCTGTTAAGAAAATCACTGAGGATACGACAGAGACCGTCATTACAACATGGAAAAACAGTATTTTTATAGTACTCATTTAAGGGTTACTGTCACGCTTGGAAACAGGCAAAACAAGCAACATGGATGTGGCCAACACATGAAAACAATTAAAAGGTTAACAAAAGAAAGAAAAGAAGAACATGTAAAAGAAATGTCAGTGTGGTGGTATTTCTTATGTTCCAGCATGATGACAGCTACATGACGTGTGTAAATGCCAACATGGAAATATCACTCAAACCCGAACTTTAACAACATGACATGCAAAGTGGACAGGATATAAATGGCTCATTCCTGACAAGGGGATCATTTAAACAAAAACTACAAAAAAAAATACTTTAACGAATCGAGTTTTATTATTGGGAAGGACATGGCTTCAGTCATTTCAGTGGGATTTATATACATATATAAAAAACCCATTTACTTACCTTCCAGAGTTTTATCTGACTTCCTGTTTCTCACCCGCGTGCGCTGTCTGGCTGATGACACAGGGGGAGCAACCGCTTACTCCACAGGAGAAGTCCCAACCACGGTCACTAATCCCTAACCCGCTGAAACTACACTGCGCTTTTGTTCCAATTGCTTCAGCAGGCTAGAAGAGGAGGAGAAGGTCGCTGGGGCACCCCATGGATGAACTGGCGGTTTGTTCTTCACTTGCCATGTCTCAATCTCCCTCCATTGCTGTCTACCATTGGGCTAACTATAACTACTCTTGCTGGAGTATCTAGACTAGGTGAATTTCTCATTTCCTCTTTCATCTTATCTGCTTGGCCTATACTATATATATTGATTTTGCATGGGCAAAGTATTACATGTAAACCGGATGCCATCCTTTATTTGGTGTCTTGTCATGTACTTAATGGATTTTCACTATAACTATTATGCTTGTAAAAATAAAAACATTCTCTTGTAATCTCTGATTTTTAAAACAAGTTGGATTTTTGTTTTTCAGTTAATTATTGGAGGATAATCAGTGATAAAAATGGATTTTCTGCAAATTATTTATACATCAGTTCTCTGTGAATGAATGTCAAGCATTCAGATATTACCAAAGAAGAAGAATATTAAGAGAATAATATTGTAATCGCTTAATGTTCCTTTCCTCATAGTGCGGCATATTGCAATTCTGCACTTTCTACATTCATGGGACGGTTGGCTTTTTTTATTGAGGAGATAACACTTCACCCTCTTGCTTCTACATCCAATTTAAAGACAATAAATTGTGCACCAATGCATTGGGCGCTGTCCTTATCACTGGGTAATAAAAGCAGTGTGAAGCACGCAATACATAAAAGTCTCTGCATGAGCATTAAAGCTGTGTAACACATGTGACAAAGCACTAAGTCACAACAGCCAGACACATCCTCTTAGGATATAAGTATTTCAACATGAATACTTGCATCATCCCAGACCAGAACAGGCACAAAGCGCTCGGAAAATAGAGTAAAAAAAACGTGCAACAGTGGTGCTTAGCGTAGGCTAGGGGCCATTTTACCTATGTGATAGGCCTCTGAATGCCATATGTAGACCAGGCCATTGCACCATGCACAGCCTGCACATGTCCGTTACCTGCAGCTGTTGCTGTGGGCAAGCCCTCCTCTCTCTGTCTGTCTTTTATGGCCAATGATTTCCTCGGTTTTGAAAACCTTGAAAGGCCCTTCTTAGACTGCGAGGCATCCGTCCAGCGTAACAATATAGGCCTAGTGCTTTTTTAAAAAAAAAAAGATGCTCCCTTTATTCAGATCTCTATTACATTTTTCTATTAATTACTTTTTTTTTATACTATGTGATGTTCCTGGAGATGATAGAACATTGAGGTCACAAAGCACAATGGTGCACTGGTCAAAACGCAGGGCTATATGCCCACAGCCCTGAACCAAGCTTTATAGGTGTTTGTAATATCATCCATGCTGCATCTACAATCTAATTCTAAATGCAGTGCTTTTTTGGGTCATTATGTCTGAGTTTGGACAATATAGTTGTGCAATATTCATGTTGATTAGCCCGGAAAGTAATATGAGTAACATAACTATACAGATGTAGGTTTAACGTTTCTATATATACACAAAACAGCCAGATGGCATAATATGGTTTAGGCATTGCTGCAGTATTTATGTCTAAGGCTGGTCAGACACTAGGACTATTATAGATCCCAGCAGGAAACTGCTGATAAACAGGACAGTTTTCCTCTGGCAAAATATCGGCACCATACACTTCTTCTGGGATCGATAATCCAAGCAGGAGAATCTTGCAGCTATCCTATTGGCTGGCTGCAGTCTTCTCTGATTGTCTGGGTCTCCTGTCAATCTTGACCCATTCAGCTAGCCTATTTGCTGATTGTAGTTTTATTTTATTGACTGGATCTCCTGTTGCAGCCTATTGGTTGGCTGCAAAAACAAATTTACGAATAGTGTGAGAGGT
>WWET01000326.1:187005-198732 GCA_011038615.1 Limnodynastes dumerilii
GGGTGGATTATACAATAACACATTAGGGTGTCTGATTAAGAAGATTCTGACAGTTTTTTTGGCAAGTCATGTGACTTACACAAGTTAAAGCAGCTTAAAGTCACAAGTTCCAGAATTGTCGATTTTAGGAACCACAGTAATACTGACAAAACAGCATGGCTGCTTGTACTGTAAGTGGTAGATTCAGTCTGCATAGATGGGGGAAATCAAATTGAGAAGATAACTTTCTTATTTCCCAGAGCAAGATAATCCAGGAAAAGAAAGCAGGGTCAGGACGGTTACCCCAAACCTAGCAAGAAAAAAACGCTGCAGAAACGACTCCTGTGCTCATCCTGTAAGTGCTACAAGTGTAATGCCAATAAATAATTCACTAGTGTTATTTTTATAGAGTGCTGATCTACTGTAATAGCTCAAGATATGAACTCCGTAAGTACATGTGACACAAGATGAAAACACTCTTCATTTTAGTCATCTATTTGCCACAAGCATATAGGCCAGTAATAGCGCATATACAAGAGATTCCGGTGACTATGCGGGTCCCTCTCTCTCCCTCTCTCTCCAGCCACTTACAAGCCTTCTCTGTTTTTGTGGTCCTAACTCTAATACTGTCAGAGTCCCTACTTTGGGTCATATATCATGTATTTTTTAATTGAGAGCTCAACCCCCCATCCCCCCACAGAGGACCCAAAGTCTCCAAAATAACTGCTATGAAACATGATAACTCTGAAACAACTCTTGCAATGGGGGGAATCTAATCCCACCTCGTTGTTTCCACTTATTGATATGTATGTGACACCTCGCCTCATTGTACCTTCATGTTTTATGCTAAGGCCTTTTAATCTTTATTCTCAGATAGTCTTCCCTATAGGATCTCTTAATTTGGTGTCATTTCCTTCACAATGATACATTGACCGAGGCCTCAGGATGCTTGTGGCAGGGTTGTCTGCAACCTGCAGTCTCAACTTGACCCGGAAGGTAAGCGCTGCCCCTTAGGTATAGTGGAGCATGTTGAGACGCCAGCTCCCATGGCTTACAGCGGTCCTGTTAATTGGTGGGGGGGGGGGGGGGGGGGGAAACAGTGATTCCAATGTAAAGTATAGAACACCTGTTGTTCACTTATGTTATCGTAGTTTGTCACAGCCTTTGTCATAGCTTGATAATAATATGCAGGCTATGACAAAGGCTGTTTAGTCTAAAATAAAATGACAGATAATTGGATTGTTCAGGAAAACTGATCCTACCTGGATTACCCTAATTATTGGCCGGTGTATCTGTGATGTTCCAGGCTTTCTTAGCCAGGTACATTGTAAAGAGTAAGGCCAACTTAAAGCTTTAATAGGCAAAATGATCGCCTTCATCACCACACTGTACCTTTAATCTCTATGAATATAATAATAAATAATATGCAGAAAATGAGAAGCACATTTACAAGCTCAGAGATTTTAGAAAAATTAACCATTTCTTGGGACTCACTATATAGTCTATACTTGTTTGAGGTATGTTATTTGTATCTTAAGTTATGCTCCTTTAATATATCAATAAATAAAATGGCGCTCTCTTAATTTTAACCCCAAAAATTGAAGATATACACAAAATGTATGTATATTTCTAGGGAAAAGGCTCTTTCTTATTTCCTCTGGTTATTTCAAAAGAAAAAAGTTATAAAGCCAAGGTTAATGAGTTGTATAACATATAAAAGATTAGATAGATGCCAGTTACAGCTTTGTTCTTTATAAGCTTACATGTAAGCTCCTCTTCTCTGGTGCATGCATGTGTCACAACGAGAGTAACCAGACAATGCAACAAAAAGTTCTGAGTGACGACAATTTTGAAAACAGTAATTAGGAATATAGAATCCCCAAATCCTCCTCCCGTAAACCTTCTTCTTTTACCACTTTATACTGCTTCAGGTTTCCCGGAGAAAAACTGATGGAGAGTTCCCCAGTTCCCCAAACACAAAGTATTTTTACTAACTCGCATAACAGAAAACACCCCCTGGTAGTATCCACTAACATATTAGTTCAGGTTATCATTTTATAAATAGAAAAACAGTACAACGTTAACCTGCCAGCTGCAGTAAACAATCACAAATTCTCCTCCTGTCCAAGAAACCAGTAAAACAAATTCAAAAGTTGAGTGAACGTAGCACGTGCTGATTTGTTATTGTCCATTATATGCTTAAAGTAATTAGAAAACACTCAGTTATTGAAGCATATCTATCTATACATTAAGAAAAATGTTTCATTAGGGCGATAACCTTCAAGGTTTAATACCTTATTTCACTTAAATTTTGAATTGATCTGATTAATCCCTTTTTTGGCTGCCGATAAGTACAAGTATTAGTAGGACACTGACAGCAAATAACGTAAAGCCAAGTATGTCCTGAATACATTATATATAAGGAGAACACAGTGTATAAGGTCTACGGACTGTAGTTTCATATCTGGAAAGCACAGAAGTCATGACATCCCTGGTTTAGAACAGACAATGGGCCAGATCCAGAACTATGTATGCTAGCGTTTTTACGCTAGCCGCTGACGTAAAATCGCCAAATAATATTTCCTGCGCATGCGCACGGCAAATGTTACGACACGTAACTCAAGACAGGCGTAACACTCTCGTAACTACGTACAAAGGGGCGTGCCTAAAATACGCTAGCCGTATTTACGTTCCAACTATGCTTTGAAGGCGGAGGGAGGCATTTAAATTGTACAGTATGGGCTGGGTTTGGCAGTTACGTCCGGCAGGACGATACGTATGAGTGCGGTCACGCTTGGAAATGTTAAGGTAGGATTTGGTAGATTTAAAACAGCAAAGGTATATCCGTCAGATGTTAGTGCCAGGGGGAGTGCCTAGTACTTACGATAGCGTAAATATGCTACGCTAACAAACGTAACATGAACGTAGGTCTGGATCTAGCCCAATATAACTGGAAACAAAATATAATTTTGATAGGATAGCCACAACAATATTTTCTAAATGAGAATCTCCATTGTCTGGACATTCTTATTTCAAGTCCACAAGTAGAGACTGTGGACCGGATCCAGATTTAATATCGTCAGGTGATTTACGCACGCATGCGCCCTCCAGATGTTCCTAATCCTAGCGTTTAAAGAATCGGACGGAACTTTGTTCCGTCTGAGCCCATTTGCGTGCAAATGGAATGGGCTNCCATAAAGCCCGCATGACAGAGGGGAGTGACAGGGGGTGTGCACTCCCCTCTGTCTCGCGTAATTTCAGACCCCCGCGTGCACGGAAAGCACGCGGGGGTCTGGATCCGGTCCTGTTCCTTCTATTGAGTTTATCACATTACTATGGCCAACCATAGGGGGAGGGATTTGTGCTGGGGAGCCCTCCTATACCAACATCTAATAGCCAGCTGTCCCCAAGGGTGGAGTGGCTCTGCCCTGTGATCCATTGACTCCTCCCAATGACTTGCTGACACCGCCCACTGTGGCTTAGTTTGCATCTCTGCCTGGATGCAAACTTGTTAGGGCCATTATTGTTATGGATGGCACAGCATATCACACGCGGGGGTCTGGATCCGGTCCTGTTCCTTCTATTGAGTTTATCACACCGCCCACTGTGGCTTAGTTTGCATCTCTGCCTGGATGCAAACTTGTTAGGGCCATTATTGTTATGGATGGCACAGCATATCATTGCCCATTTACCAGCATAATGCTGATAGAATTATCAAAACCACATTTAATAAAAAGGTGATTTGTTTACATGTATTAAAAGTTTCCCTCTTTACTCTATACTTAGGTTTTCATGCGACTCTGAGATAAGTTTCTTTCTGAAGCAGTGAATAGGAATGAATGAGACCACTTGTCAGGCTGCTCCAAGTCAATATCTGAATTTCATTACCGGTCAATAAGAACAGGAATAGCAAGTAAGCAATAGACAAGTCTAACGATCATCATGGACAATGCCTTCTAATTCCAATACTAATTAGGGGAAGTAAGTAACAGAAAGGCTTATTGCATCTCTCCTCATTTTGAGCTGCAACTAGTTGAGCTCCAACTTCATGGAAGAACATTGGCTAATGTCCGATGATTTCACCCCTGGTAAGAAGTTCAGTGGACCGAGTGTTTCCTCAACACGCAACATTCTGATAGCTTTACATTTCCAGGAGAGAAAATCAGTATTTGTTATAGACGGTGACCGGCTTTTGTTTCCCTTCCATTTGCCAACATCATCTAGAGTATGATTATTCTATATGCACTGCTACACACCGAAAACACAAGTTCTTTATTTTAATACTATGGTAACCGATATTCAATGAAAAACGCACTTGCTGTAGCAAACAATAACTCTACAGTAAACATCAGCTTGAAGAGCTTCCATTTACACTGTAAGGTATTTGTAAAGATAAAACTATAGCTATGAAAGCTGTTCTTCAGCAGTCAGCAGTCAAGAGTCCAGTCACTAGAAAGAAGCCTAAAATACACCCAAAACTAACCCAAAAGTTTAATAAGTTTTAACTCCAATGAACCAAAAATAAAACATTTGGGCAAATGCTACAGTAGAGATCTAGAAAGCTGAACTTCTATACGTGAGAGCATGTGTGGAACTAGTTTATTTTTCCACAACGTAAGCCGGTAACACACTGTGTGATAATCATGCCAACTGGAACCCCAACAAATCTGTCCAATAACACTACATGCTGATAATCAGCTCTTGTTCCAGATTCAGCACAGTGCTGTAGGCACATAGCTCCAATTGCATCCCTGGTGACCACAGCATTATATTGGTTTCCAGGAGCATCATGTAGATTTTGTACAGTTAAGGGAAGACTTAAAGATATTGGAAATGTATTTTAATTGATTAAAGTTGACATAAGGTGAATAAGAATACCCTCCTTATTTATTTATATAAACCACAAGAACTCAGTGCCTGGCTCAGGAACAACACTTGAATGTAAGAACTAGGTTGAAAAGAATATAATATTGACTTTTACGAATCTTTACGACATAATTGTTACACAATCACCATGTTTTCCAGGGTGCAATTAAGGCAAAAATTCAACATATCTATTTTTTATTTATTAATTTCTTCCCTATAGGATTTATTATATAAACAACTAATAGAGGCAGAAGGGAGGAAATAAAGCAAAAAAGTTTTTAAAGCAAATATTCTTTATACAATTAATAGCCATCTTTTTTTATTTTTATAAACAATGTCTACTGAAGGGAAAACAAAAACATGGTTCAATAAAGACTTGTTGTTTATTATTATTTTTTTATACACAGAATTTTCCTCACCTGTGGCTTACAGAAATCCCCCTACATAATGATTGTATTTATGTGTCCATTAAAGCATCCGCAGAAAGCTACAGGAGGTTAGCCTGCTATTTTCTAGCTATTTAGATTGTCCGTAGCTTGGTGACAATGGCTGTGAAATGATACTTGTAGGACGGTGCACTCTAGGCAGCCAGTGATTGAAGACCTGCAGAAAAGGTGCTTTCAGAACAATCCAGCGTATCAGTCAGACACAATAAGGCCTGAGGCAGTGGTAAAAGCCGCATGGCCTCAATCTATTGCTGATGAAAAGCTTGTTGGACCACTGTTATTTTCATCCTTAATATGCATAACACACAGTAATAAGCAGCAGCAAAGAAACACTAGATGTGGTCTTGCAGAATGTAATAAACATAAGAAAACACCACCTTCAGGAGGGATAAAAACATGTCTGGCCATGATCACAGAGCATTCATCTCCCAGCCTGCGTTTAAGCTGAAGTTGTCTGTCTAAGTAAGATTCCCCGGTAAACTGTAAACATTCCAGATGATCACTTGAAAACCACTGATCAGATATTTAAAACCTTTACTTCCCATTACTAAAAACAAGAATGATGTTTTATTCAGAAAAAAATGACTCCATTGCTTAGAGCCTTCAGCAGGGAAGATTTTAATTGTAAGCTGTGACAAAAAAAAACCCAAATCAAACTACATACAAGCCATCAAAATTGAACAAAGAGGTGTGAAAAATCCCCTGTATTGTAAATAATCATTTATTTAAATCTTTATCATTTGAGGATATAAATCATTAATATATTTATTAACAAGCATTTTACATAGTACCTATGTATTATTTAGTTCCCATTAGAGCTTACAGTCTACATTCCTGACACACACAAACACCAGGGTTAGTTTTAATATAAAACAGGAAAAAAATGTGTAAGGAGTTAATACCCTAAAAAAAGCAACTGTATGATGAAGTGTGTGTACCTCTTAATTAATAAACCCTAAGGATTTCTAAATACACTAAAAACAAAAAAATACAGTGCTAATGGAAACCGAAAAATATGTATAGAATTATTGAGAATATCAAATGTGTATGGGGGTGACAGTCAATGTTGGTAAAGACAGTCTAAATAGCGTCTGGCTTGGTAGTAAGTAACTTTTATTTTAATACAAACTAAAAGAATGTATCAACATCTAAAAATTGTATCAAACCTACAATTAGACACATTCACAGAAATATAAAATGCTCAAAATGAACCTCCCAAGTAATAAACCTGATAATTGCCAGTAGCAGGTAATTTAAACAATAAATGTCATTGGATCTATAGTGTTCCTCTACTCCAGATAAATGAAGCAGCACCCTCAAGGACTGAGCTCAGTGAAAAAAGTATAATAATATTAGTTTTAATATAGCAGTCAATTAATCTTCTAGCATGTTTTTAGTGAGTGGGAGAAACCCAGAGCACCTGGAGGAAACCCACACAGACATGAGGAGAACATACAAACTTCTTGCCTGGGAAACAAATTCATGACTACAGCATTGTGAGGCAGCAGTGCTAACCACTTCAGCCACTCTAATACCCAAAATAAATGATTTATTTGTCATCATCACAGTTGCACTAGTTAATTAAAATTATAATCAATTAAACGGACACTGCTGCCTTATCACATTCCTGTAACATTACTAAACAACACATGCTGAACAGCAAGTTTGCGTCCTAGCAATGAGGCTTTAAATACTTTTTCAAATTCACAATGTATACTAATCAGAGGTGCACTGGATATCTTCGCACAATGGAAATATACATACTGTGGACTAACACAGCTTTTTATTGGATTGTGCAGACTTCATATTAAAACTTTGGTGAATTTGTTTCATTATATCCACCAATAAGGGTGCATTACAAACCTAAATATCCCCAATCATTGAGGAGCATGTTACAAACATACTTTAATAATTGCATTGTTTAGCTTGTCTGTATCCCAGACATTTTAAAACCTGTGAACCTTTAAATCCAAGAAAACTTTAACATTTTTACGCATTCAGCTAAAAAAAAAATCCACTATGTCAGATTCCAATCTAATCTACACTTTCAGAATCAGCTACAACAAGCCTTTGAAAAGTTGCCTTTTAGGTTAACCTTAGGTGTCAATTTACCATTTTGCAACTTTACAATTAAATGTAGCTATCGGCACACAAATTGCAGAGGGCTTTCTAGAGCATGTTTAGTTAGCAGGATTCCCAGTTTCCTGTATAAAATTTTGTATATGTTTGTGAACTAGTGAAATGGGAAAATTACAAAGCAGAATTGAAACACTTCTAATTAGGTCAACTAAAAAGACTCACGGTAAAGTCAATTACTGCAAAGAGAATCTTCTTACAGGAAGAAAGTCTTCAAGACAAATCCCCTTTACACTTCAGCAGAAACTACTTTAGGGGCTGATGTAGATATTAAAGACAGACAATTTCAGTGCAAAGAACTTTACAAGACGGTCGGCGCTGAGATGCCATAAAGATTATGGAAGATGGCGTGTATAATTAGTTGTATTTTTATCTGCTGTGTTCTAGTGCCAGCCAAAACATGAAATCATTTTCTAATCACCCACCCAGTAACCAGAGAAAAATCTGCAGCACTTCAAGTACACTAAATTCAAGAGAAAGTAGATAGCTGACAAACTTAAAGGCTTCTCATATATAAAAACTCTTTATTTAATTAAATTATCACAGAATAATTAAGAGCCATTTAAAACTGTATGCGTAAATACTAGTTCATTACAAAAGATTTATTTACCCGTAATATACTGTACTTTCAAACCATGAAATCATGAAACGGATACAATCCACAGGAATCATTATGCGTTAAGTAATTGTGTCATGGAGGACAAACTTATTTGTGGCACTGGCCTACCTGTCTACAGGTGGAGGTTTGGAGTTCCTGGGTTTCTTTACTTGCGCATAGAGTGCTTCCATTTGCTTTCCGTCTCTAGGGCTTTGGGGTCTACTGTTCATGTTAAGGGTACCGCTGTTTGGAATGGTCTCATAGTGGGCAGAGTAACTGGCATCATCCGGAGCTCTGTAATTCTTAGAGTACTCTTGGATCTCGGCATAGTCCTTTTCCCTGGCTTGTCTTTCACGAATCTCTCGAGTCTTTGCCTGGATTCTAGATCAGAGTAAGAAAAACAATACTGGGAATCGTTCGTACAAATATAAAACACAGCTTCTGAAAATGCAACTTTCAAAAGCTCATTTATTTATAAAAGAAAGAGAACATAAATAATATCTATAATTGTGTCTGTCTGAAGTTACTTATAACCCTTAGAGGAGGAGGACAAGGTAAAAAGGTATTTTCTGTAGAATGGTTGCCCCAGTTATGCACTATGGCCCAGTCACTCAGACTATCCAGGCTCTGTTAGAAGCAGATAATCAGAGCTGCTCTGTGTGATCATCCCACACAGTACAGACACTACACAATCTCTACACAATGTATGGACACTACACAATCTCTACACAATGTATGGACACTACACAATCTCTACACAATGTATGGAAAGTACACAGTGTATGGACACTACACTATCTCTACATAATGTATGGACACTACCGTTCCGAACTGGCTGCCTAACCCTAAGACTCCCCCCCTCCAGCAGCCTAACCCCTTTGTTACTCACCTCTATGGTGGTCTGGTTCAGCGGCGGAGCGGTTTTCCAAAAATGAATGGGTGAGTATGCGAATCACATACTCGCCCATTCGTTAAAAAAAAAATTCTGCTGTGTTACACATTCGAAATAGGGACAGCCAAAAAGACACTTTCGGCTGTCCCTATTTCGCAATCTGTAACATCGCACGGGGACTCACAATGTTTTGGAGGCTGGTGTGAAGATTCAAGCCCCAACCCTACCCATTTCGTCGGTTGGACTTGGTCAGGGGGTGTGTTTAGGAAACCAAACGTAGAAGTTTAATTACCTTCCTAGACCGCTCAAAACTATCTATGTTAATTAGCCACAGTATACCCGTTACTTTCAAAAGTTTCTTAAATATATAAGCATTTTACAGTACAAGTACACAATACTTGAGAATTATTCAACATTACACTGACTAATATATATATATTACAAAAAATAACTTGGACATTTTGAGAATGGAAGCAACTTTCAAACTTATTAGAACTTATCCAAATGATTCAGGAAACACCATGGGAAAGGTTCCATCATTGTTAGGAATGCTCTTGATGTTTAAGCTCTTCAGTTTGGACGCATACCCTCATTAAATGTTTGTGTGACTTAGGAAATCAGCCGAGGAGAAGGTTTCTTCCACTCTGGCTAAGCCGCTGTTCCAGATACACCACTTACAGTCTACTATGCATTTTAAAAGCACACATATTCCTTCAAGAGAGAGTGGAGAAATGTCAAGCCTGACGGATAGTGATTACACAACATACACAGGTGCCAGTCTGATGGACCATTACAGTACGCTGCAGGGCTGCTGCCTCTCAGAGATCCCTGACAATTAGACGAGCTGCTGAGGAAGCAGACTCACATATTCAGCCGAGACTCCAAGAGGAAGGTATTTTGACAGACTTCTCTCCGCACATACACATCTCATTGCACAATTCTATTCACTGCAAGCCAACTGTATAAAAGCAATATTTAGTTAACAACGGGAAATGTTTTTAAAGTAAAAAGAACTTGAATAATAGCATAATAAAAATCACACACCTACAGTACAGAGGGTGGCTTGTACCTTAGCACCAGTAATGTTTGTAGGGTGTGCAGATAACATCACAAATGCACTAAAAAACACATATTGACAATCGCACTTTTAGGGCCCTGACTGTGGCAGAGGCTGGGGGGTATGTTCTGTTGTTGCTGTTCTACTATGTAGAGCTGCAGTGAAAACTATGCTGTGCCCACCTGCCAGTGGTGTTTAACAGAGAGGAGGGGTTTATGTGGCTGCCTAGACCAATCAGGAAGTGGCAGCTCCCTCCTCACAATAATGACCACTCCCTTCTTACATGCATTCCACTCCCTCTTCACAATCATGACAACTCTTCTTTTATGGAACAGTCACACCACCTGCCCTGATCTTACAATACACAGCAAGAAATGCCACGTGCCAAAATAGTAACATTTGGACCAGATACTTTCTATTAGCTATATTTTATATTCCCTTTTCAATATCTCTAACAGATCTCTATAGCTAGGTTAGTTCAGAAGATCCCAAGGTGAAAAGCTGTCATTATGGGAGGTATCAGAAGGCAATTAACACTGTTACTTTAATAACTGAATACACACAATATCAGTGCAGTTTTTGCTTTTAATGAATCACTAACATTAACCTGCCTCTATTGTAAGTAATCTATGTGATGATAATTTAATTGACTAAGACTACAAGCCCATTTGTTAATTTAAATTGCACACATGGTTATAATGCTGGCCACACATAAGGCAGATAATCGATCCCAAAAAGGGGTGGACCGATAAAGGGGATGATTTTTTCCTGGGGAAAGGTACTGATATCGGCACCGTACATTTTCCCTTGTTGGGATAGACAATCCGAGCATGAAAATCTTACAGCTAACCGATTGACAGCATGGTGCAAAACCTCTACCAATGACAGGTTGCACAGCGCTGTCACAGTACAGAGCGAGCGAGCACGAGAGAGAAAGCGAGCAAGAGAGCGAGCAAGAGAGCAAAAGAACACTGTCTTCTCTCCCACCGCTGGGTCTACTTCAGAGAACTGCAGAATCTCAGGCTAACAAATACAAAAGCAAACATGTTAAAAGACCAAATAATTTGGCATTTGAAAAATTGATCCTGGCCACTGACTAAAGCGATTATTTGCCCAATCACTCGATAATTAAAAATAAGAGCTTTAATGAGTAATTTTGCATAACAACTGTAAAATATGAACACATTTCTCCTTTAAATGCAAAAGTATAACAGGTGCATAAGTAAAAAAAAAACAAAAAAACAAAAGGATACGGATACAGGCACTTTATGAGGTTCTTTATTAGGTAAGAAATACTCATTTTCCTAAAGATGGCGCTGAAAGTTTTAAAACATGTTAACTACAGAGACAAAACTTTTTGTGGGGTCGGGGAAAAGGGTATCACATTACAGCTTCTATTGGGCCCATGAGAAATGAAGTGTCAAACAAAACATTCAGGTCACAGAAATAAAACATTTGCTTTCCGGTATAAAAATATTATGGTCTTATAGGGAACTTTATAAATATACCAAAAAATGCCCCGCTGTTCAACTCTCCAGCAGCTGACGGTTAAGTGTTCCAGATGGCTGCGGCAGAAAGATGACACCAGCTTTATTCTCTGGAGGTGACCTGCAGGTCATCAAGTGTCTTCTTTTTAGGTAGTCTCATCAGTTTTTTTTTCCTTGCTATTTTTATTTTTTTTTTAAAATTTAACATTTTGGAACCTTGGTGGGTTCTCAAAAAAAAAAAAAAAAAAAATTTTTAAAAAATTTTT
>WWET01000326.1:211428-228361 GCA_011038615.1 Limnodynastes dumerilii
CACACACACACACACACATAGGTGTGTGTGTGCGCATATATATATACACACATACACACCACACGTACAAGTTAACTTTATTACTTTATTGTTGTTGTCTGGATTATGATAGCAAATTGAGAAGAGAAAACTTTTTATACACACACAAACATACACACAGGTGCAACAAGCAAAACATAAAGAGGTCTTACACTTTTCCCTGCATAAGTACCCATTCTGTCAATTGCTTGAGGCCCTTCTAATTTCTCTTGATGAGAAAGGTATGATTCAAATGGAATAAAGGACAATTAAGTTGTTGATGGCAATTAGCTCGGTACGATGGCTTGATTGCAAGGAAATGAACAAAATATTGTAATGGAGGACAGGCAAGGTCAATATCCTTAAAATTAAATTTGGTCTGACATCTGCTAATTTACGGTGGATTAAACTTTCTCGATTGTATAAACTGAAAGTCTAGTGCAAACAAAGGCTTTCTAGCAGCTCTCTGAGCCATAAGCACGGTGGCACAGAGCACTTATATGTTACTTAAAAGTAAACTATAGCCCATTCCCCTTTTTACCTCCTCAAAAACGAAGCATAAAATATACAGAGGACGTGCTATGATTTTAGCTTTTCCTGATTAGAAGCGGTCCTGCAAAAATGAAAATAGAGCGGTGCATTGTTTGATTGGCCACAGAATATGGCTTTATGGAAACAGGCCTGCAGTCTATCAGCCAGGACGTAGTAACCTTGTCTTCAGGCTTCAGACTATAGCAGCATACAGGTTGTTGGTGGAGGGAGCTCCCAAGCTGTGTGGAAGTTTTCATTTTTCTTAAAGTCTGCATCTCATGTTTCCCTAATGTGAAATGACTGGCAGAGACAAGGAGGCACTTGACTGACACTTCCAAGCACAGACGAGCCCTGGTGCTGCAGAGTCGGAGTCTCATTAGGTACTTGGGAAAGTGGAACTGGCCTCTATGGAGCTCATCACTCTTAATCAATGGCTGTCAATTGCATGGTGCAAAAAGGAAGCCAGTATTGATCTGCACCCATCTCATTTCAATTAAGGAATGTACAGACCTGAATCTCAAAAGTGACTTCCTTCATTATTTTCAATATGCTTCCCTATATTTGGGCTCCTTTTAGGCTGATCCGAGTCTATATCCTACATACATGGATCACAATATATACATATATGGGCACTGTTGAATGTAATGAAACCTAACCAAATGTAACCTTTAAATGTATTTCTGTGCTAGAAAAGGAGGGGTTTTTATAATAGCCAGGACCTCAGAAACGGACTTCTTGGCTACACACAGAAAAATAATTTCATTCAGCAACTCCACAGTTCTATCTACACGAAGGCCACCAAACAAATCAATTTCTAAGCTGGTGTTCAAGGCTTCCATAACCTGTCGCTTGACATGTTGGGATAGAGATATAATGGCAGCTCTGCTGACCTCTGACTTCATGCATTAGAGACACTGAGATCTATTGTTCTTCACAGGAAAACCACACAGTGCCATTACAGAGGTGTCACAAGCTCCATTAACATTCCCGTCTTCCACCTACACCAGGCACAAACAGAACTCCCTGAATTACAAAAAAAAAGCTTGCTTAATGTCACGGTGATCGCAACAAATAACAAGTCACAAATATAGATTATTGTCAGGATTCACAGTTACGTAGTTTTCGTTTTACGTACATTGTTTTAAAAATTGAGCTACTATGCTACCGCGCTTACGCAATCTACGTAAAGTAATGGCACGTAGATAACGTAAATAAGCTACTACGCATGCGTAGTAGCTCAATTCTTAAAACAACGTACGTAACACGAAAACTACGTAACCGCGGATCCGGACCTAGGTCATCAATTAACCTTTTCTTATGACCATTATTTAATGACTATGTACGGTACTGTGGAGCAAAGTTTATATATGTTGGTCTTTCTACTTTTATAGTTATATCACTTGTAGCTGCTAAATTGAGATTGTTTATTATTTTTACCAAAGGAATTGACTTCTGTGGTATCTCTGGTTAAGTTACATGCTCAGCAGTTGGTTCAGAACACAAAATGGCCGCCAAACATGCAAAAATTAAGTGATTTATAAGTTAGGATAGAACTCACAGGAACTGGTCTTGTTAAACATTGTTATGTATTTTAATCACATCAGCATTTTCTCCGAGGTTAATATCCTCCATGTGATATGACAAGAAAACAAAATGGCAGCACAGCTCATGCTCCCATGTAAGAAAACAAAATGGCAGCACAGCTCATGCTCCCATGTCAGACCTCAGTGAGTTGTGTCTTCAGTACAAACAGGAGATAGAATGCTGATTAAAAAGCTGTTTTACAAAAAAGCATTAAAATCGTAGAAGCAACATCTCAGGACATAAAAGGACCTTTTTCAAGCAGCTTTCACAATATATCACAGAGGTTCACAAACCTCTCATTGCGACATACGGAGTCGGTGGGTATCACAATAAGAATATTTTTATACCACATTATAATTATAATCAGTAACTTGCTTGGTTTAAAAGTAAAGTTACATATGTCATTACAAAACCAAATTTCATACATTCTTTTCTTATGTTTTTGTGATTGAGAGGTTTCATAAATACAATTTCCAGTGTTACAGGACTCCACGGTCATGATGTTACAACTTGCAACAGACCCCTGCTACACAAGTGACCAAGACACTTGAGGACCTAACATGTCATTGTGTTTAACTGTGTAGACAATGGGCAGAAGAAATCAGCCACTTAGCTCAGCTCTGCTATTTACTTTCTTATGAGAAGATGATCTGTGCAATTGCAGCCATTATTGTTACACAGTACAATAGCACAAATTACAAATTGCTTGAGGACCATTATGGCACGCAGGACTATTGCTGCGCCTGCTTGAATAACTCTGATAATAAGTACGGAGCGATTATGCCCAGAGTAGCCCAAATGATGAGCTAGGTCAATGTGAACATTTCTTTCAAATGCCTCTGCTAAATTCAGCAATTGACTGGGGTCACAAACAAATGATTGCAAAGCACATAAATCTGTTCTAAGCCTGGGTGAGGATGAAATTCTCATTGAGTGACAACACCACAGCCTCGATGTTCACAAATATAGGTCTGTGCCGAGTAGAACAATTCAAAAACAAATCAACTCTTTCCATATGAAGTCTTGGTAAGCAAAAGACAGAGTGGCCCCGGTCTAGATCTGATCACAAATGATTGCCCATCCTGTGTACTGTACTTGTGTGCTCTAATGCAGTGCTCCTCAACCAGTGTGCCACAGGATATTATTAGGTGTGCCGCGGTGCAATGCCTCCAAAAGGAGAAAAGGCACTGGAAGATCTTAATTTAAGGGGATACTGGGGAGGCTGGAGCAGACACATGAATGAGGACTACTGGGGAGGCTGGAGACACATGATGGGGGCTACTGGGGAGGCTGAAGACACATGATGGGGGCTACTGGCAACATAGTTAAATTAGTTATAAGAAAAAAAGTCATTAGCTGCGTGGTTAAATTTAACAAATAAAAAAAAAACAATTAAATATAATTTCTGTGTATGTACTTCGTAATTCCTGCTTTCTATTGGTTGTATATTATTCTTTTGGTGTGCTGCAGAAATCTGGGATGGGCTTAGGTGTGCCGAGGGGGAGAAAAGGTTGAGGAGCACTGCTCTAATGGACGGACTAATACATGCAATCCGCATGCACGTATAATCGGGACATCTATAATGGGAAGTGAATTTGGGCACAAATCAGCAAGCTCTCTGCTACTAAGGGCCTGATTCACACTTAAAAAATGTTGTGTTTTTAAGTGCGTATTTTTAAGAAGGGATATACCGGCATGCATAGTAACTTTTATACGCTATTTGTGTTGGACTTGGGAACGCAAATGCCGTGATTCAACACTACGTGCCTAAAGTCTCTAGGTTTGCAGTTGCTTACCCCAAAAGGGACGTGCCGTGAATAATTAACATGGCAGATACGAAGGTTGGGTGGAGGGAGTCATTTAAAATGACCAAAAGTTGGTGCGGTTATGCAGACACGTTCGTAATTAGACGCCCTACGCACACACAAAGTGAACCTACAGTTAAGGGAACCCTCTGGCACTCGCAAGTCACTTAAGAACCTGAAAACCGGGGGCGTGCCGAGGGAGTCGCCTTGCTATTAGTTGCCTATATTTAAGAACCTAATGTGTTCATAAGTGTGAATCAGGTCCTTAAGTCTCCAAATGCACTCCGCAGGGTAGAAGGATGTGTTTGGGAGGATTAAGAACAGTTACCAATAGAACGGTAACTGCAGATGTAGTATTACTGATGTAGAGCAATGGAAAAATTAATTTACAGTAAAATATGGAAATAATTCGCTTCTGAATGAGTGCCCTCCATACTCAGATATGATCTGCAGTAGGTGCATATTTTCCAATGTAAAGTAACCTTTTGTGATGTCTACGTTCTGACCAGGATCAAGCGCAGTTGCCTTGGCACCCCCTTACTGTACATTACTTCCCTCCCCCTAGACGCCCCTCAGTGCACAAGCCCTGGACGCCAGGGTTGCGAAATACAAAGTGAACCTACAGTTAAGGAAACCCTCTGGCACTCGCAAGTCACTTAAGAACCTGAAAACCGGGGGCGTGCCGAGGAAGTTACCTTGCTATTAGTTGTATATATTTAAGAACCTAACGTGTTCATAAGTGTGAATCAGGTCTTTAAGTCTCCAAATGCACTCCGCAGGGTAGAAGGATGTGTTTGGGAGGAGAACAGTTACCAATAGAACGGTAACTGCAGATGTAGTATTACTGGTGTAGAGCAATGGAAAAATTCATTTACAGTAAAATATGGAAATAATTTGCTTCTGAATGAGTGCCCTCCATACTCAGATATGATCTGCAGTAGGTGCATATTTTCCAATGTAAAGTAACCTTTTGTGATGTCTACGTTCTGACCAGGATCAAGCGCAGTTGCCTTGGCACCCCCTTACTGTACATTACTTCCCTCCCCCTAGACGCCCCTCAGTGCACAAGCCCTGGACGCCAGGGTTGCGAAATGATCTGAACAGGACGTCCCTGTGTGCTCTTCGGTTCTGAGCACGCACAGTAGCGAATGAAGAAACGTTACGTCAGCTGGTGCACGCTTTGATCTGGAACAGGGCCCATGATTTCATTGCTGCAGTCGCTCACGATTAACACTTTGCCCAAACTTGCTGACAAGAAAGACACAAAACACAGACATGCAAGTAAAGAAATGAAAAGTAACAAAGACATAAACATTTTGTAAAGTTCCAAAATTCACAGAGAATGAATGTTACCCTCAGCATATGCAGCCATCAAATCTAAGGATTCTAATGCTAAACTAGAACCCCTACGGGGGATTCTTTGTCCACAGCGGATAGTTAACACTAAGAAGTTTAAATTGTTACAGGGAATGCACGTTATAAGAACAGCGTGATACGACTTATAAAAGCAATAGTTAGTCAAGCTATGCCTCAGGGTACAACGCACCAAAGCATTTCCAATGGTAATATCATGCCCATAGACCCTGGTATGCTCCCAAAAGATCTCATTATCCAAGTTATAAGTCAGCACTTACTGGAATATAACAAATCAGCAGCCTTGGGTTTTTTTTATGCCAAAACATGCAAAAGAAAGAAACAAAATCACAAACGCTTATTGTTACACCACTTCAACAATGACACACAGCACATTAAACCTTAGCCAGATGGTACAAATGTTTTGAAGATTTCAGTTGAAGTTAAAATCTACTATTTACATTTAGCAGATTCCATTGTCAGGTACAGGGAACAGCATCTATGGCACTACAACCAATATATATGATAAATGGATATGATATATACCAACTGCGTTACAAAATAATAGGTAAATAAATGATTTCCCTTCATGGTTTTCAACAGATTTTCTAAAAGTTCCAGTGAATTAACAGAATATATATTATGAGAAGAACCACATTAAGAAATAGAATATACCACACATGTAACCACCATCTCCCCATTGACCACAAAACAATTACATATACAGCAAAAACACTGCCTGCAGAAAAATGCATTGCAACGTCTGATTTGCTGACCTGTGGTCACATGATAAGGAATACAGATCATAGCCTGTTCCCAGTCAGATATAGACAGCTGTTTAGGAGCAGGCTCATTGCACCACATGACCATAATGTGACCATCATCGGTATTATTAGTATGGCTGGTGCAGTACTGCTGATTTAAATGATCGTTTTTACTCAAACAACCAATTAGATTTAAATCCTGTGTATGCTTTTATCACAGACATACAGAACAATGCTATTATTGTTACTCAACCAAAACTAGAGGCTCCTATTGCAAGTGCTATAGTATAGCTCATTGGATGGTTAAGTCATTATAAATATGACACGTAATAGGACGTACACAGACAACTGAAGGATATTCCAAATTCTCCCAAAAAGATTTTGTTCTGCAATAATAAGGGTGTAAATACATACATTCATTATATTTAAATCCTCTTCTGGACAAGACTATTAATCTCACCTCTCATAAAATGTACAGTACTAAAAATACTACTACTACGGATAATCTAAGATGTGGACATCGCCGTCGCTAGGCTAATATTACAATATTAAGCAGAGTGTATATTTCAGAGTAATTTACAAAAAAATACAAAATACTGTTTTTCCGCTCAGAGAAGCTAGCAAAAAGGGAGCAGTCATAAAAGTACACTCTCAATATGAGATATTAAAAGAATCTATAGCAAAGTTCCTGAAGTCAGAAATTGTCTCTCATTGTCTGCATAGAGGCCTATGGAGATGATCGTTCTCATGGAGGTCAAGATCAAAGTGTGGCAGTTCTCTAAGACAATACGGGCCAGATCCTGAGCTAAGCACACTAAGCCGATCAGTGTAAATACGAAGGAAGGGGGAGGGGCATCACTACGTCACCCGTAATTACGCTTTGGAGGCAGAGGCATTTAAAATTAGGTTAGGTCGTCACATACGTAAATCCATTACGTACGTCAGTAGTTACGCTATGGAAAGTTTAGGTAGGGTTTGTGCAGCGTTAAATAGCCAAAATACGTATGACCAAGAGGAATGCATAGAAATTACGGTAGCATAAATACGCTACGCGTTCTAACGTAACAACGACTTAGGTCTGGATCTACCCCTATGACTTTAATAAGAGAAGGTTATGGAAAAATACATTCTGGTCACAGTGTCATCTACTTTCAGCTTTTTAATAAAGATGAATTCATCAAAGGATCATCACAATAAATACACTATTTATTCACTGATAAAGTAACAATTAATAAACACTGAACAGACATAATTTTCCTGGCAGTGCTAGACACACCCATAGGTGGAGCTAGTTACAGGACAAACCCCTTTGGTTACAAGACACACCCCTTTGGTGCAGCACCTTGATAGTGCTATCACAAACTCTGATATGCATTTGCAAAAGTTGGCAACCATGATTTATTGTGAATACCAGGGATCCTAAACAACGGTTCTCAGGTACCACTAACAGCGTATGTTTTCCAGGTATCGTTGCTTATCATATTGCAGTAACAGACCACAGTCAGGTCCTTAGTTCATTATATGTCCCAAAGTAATGGTCCAAGTCCTTTTAATGCCCAGCAGAACAATACCGGGATCTGCACATAAATGCACGTGTATATGTGTGCATATTTTATGAATTTCATGGTTTATATATATATTATGATCAACTGCACTATGGAAGGAACTCATAGGCGTATCTATAATGGGTGCAGGGTGTTCAGTGCACACAGGCCCCTAGAACAGGGGGCCACATGACATTCATCCTACACCCAGTCTCTACATATCAGGATTGGCTACTTTCTATTTCTTGGCTACTATCTCAGAGGCAAGAAATAGATGCCGAATCGTTTGCCGTAAAAGGGGCGGAGCATAAATTGAGCCGTTAAGCCCTGCCTTCTTTGCGACCCGCAAACCGAGACAGTGCCGTCTCAGGGGAAGGGGGACCCATGTACAAATCCTGCACAAGGGCCCCCTCACCTCTTAAAACGCCTGAAAGAACTATTTACTAACAGCTGCAAACATGAATCAGCTTGAATTGATAAAAAGTATACAGTCTATTATTTCAATGGAACCTAATGGGTACATGTCCCCCATGTCTCAATGAGGACACAGATCCCTCACATACCACCCTTTCAACCAACTCTGGCAAAACAACACTACCTATTCTCAAGTCAAAAGCCTGGCAAGAGTGTGTACATGTGCTAGAATATCTATAGACCCTCACAAAGGTACATTATAATCCACGAACAATGTCATTGGTATATCTACCATGAACAGTGTATTCAACAGAATTCTTATCAGCCCTTCTCTGACACGCTCAGGTTTTCAGAATTTATAGTCATGAATGGTTACCCAGCCTTTCATGTTTTTTTAGCCGGGCATTGTTTGAAGCTGAATAGACTCTACCCTTTAATTTTCACTCAATTACAGGAAGAAAAAAAATGATTTCACATTTTCTACATAAGCTGAAATGGAAATTGACTAAGAACCTCAGAACTGTCAGCTACATCTTTTGAGAAAAGATTAGCTTTGCAGTGATTATAAAATAGGTGTCATCTTTGACACTTGCATTCCGCACCGAATCGTGGCGCCCAGGAACAGGGATGTTAAGGGACGTCAGAAAGGGTCTTCGAACGCTCAGCTGTCATGCTATGTGCCTCCTTCTCCTCGCTTTGTAGTCAGATGCTGTGCGGAAAATGTCAAAGGTTCTCCATTTAAACTCGCTGACAAGAAAAAGGAGAATACTGGGAGAATATGTTATTAGCAACTATGAACTTGTCTTTGGTAACGGGTCAGCCTGACACAACACATGATGCAGAAGAAAATAAGAAAGAAAGAAAACATTGCATCACTCCCTAAATAAAAACAGGTTCTATCACCAATCATATAAATATAGGGGCAGCACGGTGGCTCAAGTGGTAGCACTTCTGCCTCACAGAGCTGACACCATGAGTTCTGTGAAGAGTTTACATGTTCTCCCCGTATCTGTGTGGGTTTCCATCAGGTTCTCTGCTTTCCTTCCACACTACAAAAAACGTGCTAGCAGGTTAATTGGCTAATAATGAACACCAGTCTGTGTGTGTCTGCACGTCTGGGTGTGTAAAGGGGAATTTAGACTGTAGCTCTAGTGGAGCAGGGACTTATGTGAATGATCGCTTAAAACGACAGCACTATATAAAAACCTGTTAATAAATATGAAAGTGCTTGCATATCAGTTCAGTTTTGTTCCCTTTAAAAACAAGGCAAGAAAAATAGAAAATGATCTAATTCTATTGCTTATTACCAGTTCCCCGATCCCTGCGTGCGGAGTGTGGGTCCCCCGCCCTATTTTGAAAGGGCCGTTCGCTCCCAGTCAGTGCCGAACTGCAGCCTAACCCCAAGTCCCTCCTGCAGCCTAACCCTAAGTCTCCCCCCACGCTGCCTAACCCTAAATTTCCCGCAGCGGAGCTTCCAAAAGTGAATGGGTGATTATGTGATTCGCATACTCACCCATTCATAAAAAAATAAAATCTGAGAGGGATCGCATTCGAAATAGGGACAGCCAAAAAAACAGCTTTCGGCTGTCCCTATATCGCAATGCGAGCCTTCGCAGCAGGGACTCGCAACGCTGCGTGATAACCACTTTGCGAATTTATTTCACTACTCGCTTTACTAGAGCAGTGCTACTTACCGATGCTATGCTACCAGCTGGGACTACCTTTTGAGCATGTGCAAGGACCTTCCGCAGGCTAATATTTTACAAGTATGCACTTGGGGGGCGGATGATGTGGGAAGGTTTGCAATGTGATTGGCTGTGAGATGACTTTGCGTTGATAACCCACGATTGTCACCTGAAGATGAGGCTACGTTACGGTGTACATGGAGTGATAACCTCTTTTGTGTATGGTGATAAATTGAAGATGAAATGATAATACTGTGATAGTAATGTTTATAAATCGGTAAGTAATGAAGCACTGGAGTAATTTCAGTTTTCTACAATACATAGCATGAATTAAAGGCAATGAAGAGACCCATATTTACACAAAAAATACTGTTTTCATATGAAATGTGGGCTTCCAACATTTGCTAAATGGAGCCCTTTGTTTCTTACTTGTCTCTTATGTATGAGTATTTGGCTACAAGTGTAATCATATGGATTCTAGAACATGGATAATCACACATTTCAATCACAATGACAGATTCCGATCTGCTTTCTCATTGCATGGTCTGTGCTTGTTGGGACCACACTGAGAAGAATGCAGAGCTCATCTTGTTTACACCAGCATCACTCTCATTATTTCAGGCATACAGCTGACATTTATAGGCCTGTAAACACTATAAGTACTCAGCAATGGTGTTTAGCATCAACAAGCCAGCCATTTATCCTGGCACTGAGGCAGTTAACAAAGATTGACAAGAATTCAGATAAGGATTAGTAACGCGCTATATGATTATATGTCCACGTTAGAACGACTTCAAAATGATATACAGGGAGGACCGGAGATAAAGTTACATATTCTATCACTGCACAAACTCTTCAAACTAGTGGAGCACATAGTACAATGATACAACACATCATTCCTAGCAGCAAGATGGGACATTGTGACACTGCTATACTAAAACACTCTATTTCCAATGACTATATATAGCTAGAAGGTAGCAACAGAATGACCAAATGAACACGTGTCTCCCACAAAGCTATAATAATATATCTCCCACCTGATAGTGGAATAGGATCTAGGAATCACTATTTGAGGGCCAGGAAAGAGAAAGCATCCACAGCGACCAGTAAGATGATTGGTTGCACAGCGAGAGAGGGAATAGCAGCAGAAAGAGAGAAGCAGTAATGTCATGATATAGAATGATGGTATGGCATCATAAGGAAACATTACTTCACTGAAAGGCAAGTTTATAAGTGGAATGGCCTCCTATCAGGGGTTAAAGATGTTAATACAATAAAATCATTTATATATGCTTGGGGTAATCCTGAATATTCCAAATTTAAAACTAAATCAATAAGTAGCTTAAAGGTCATTATGAGTATCAAAAATGGACATAATATCATATGTCAAAATATGTTTCTATATTCTATCGTGGTGGCTCCACAGACATATATACTGCATGCAAACTAGGGATAAAGAATTCATCACCTGTCATTCATTGAGGGAAAAATAATTAGATCCCGGGAGGCTGCTAGGAGCCGTTGTTCCTGGTGCTCTTCCATGCAGAACCAAAAAATGCATTTCCCTAAGCACCTTTACATGATGGCATGTTTTTAATTCATCCTGTTCCTTATACCCCCACTGTAGCCTTTTTACCGTTTTCACTTTTAGCGCTGCTTAATCTGGGGTATATGAAGGCCACTCCCAAGTTGTATGAAAGCATTAATTGGAAAAATTGTAGTTGGCAAATGGCACACAGTACCAGACCCTCCAACATGACCCATCCCATTAGGTACAAAAATCTCTACTCCAGATCTTTCAACTGTCAGTTACTATAGTAACTACCTTTGTTGAAGAGAACTATGTTTTTTCAAACATCAGTTAATGAATTAAAACCAGGTGAGTGAAGGTTGGAAGCTCAGGAGAGGAGTATTGTTTTCCATAATGGAAGGGGTCATGTTGGAGGGTATGCAGTACATGGTGTTGGTAAGGGAGCTATTGTGACAAACAACGTATGCAATGATGTAACTACATGGTGTGCACAGTTATATGACCCAAAGTTGAGGGAAGCCCATGAAGGATGAACCCTGGCAATGCCACTCTGTTGAGCCTACCCTCTGCCACCGGTATTCACTATGCCCTCGCTTTATGGAGCGTGAGCAGCAGAAGCTCTGCTCAGAACAGCATAGGGGGAGGTGAGAAAACACAGCAACATCACTGAGCCCCCTCCAAAATTAGCTATGGGGGGGGCCTAGCGGTGTTTAAGTCTGCTCTTGCACATGTGACTGCCCCATCACCAGAGATAACATACCACTATATTTAATACCTACAGCATTATGCACGTTTGTTTTTCCTGTAAATGCACATTTTCTCCAGGGCTGCACTTTGGAAGTATTGGACAGATCAATCATTTTGTGGGTAGTTATTTTCTTTCATAAGGTTGCACAGTAGAGGTTATAACTATTAATTGAAGAGGCCAACAGAGTGCGTTTAGAGGCCAAGTTTAATCTCAAGGACCAGGAGCTGCTGTAGCGTAATCTCCTATAGCAATGTGTTTGGCTACAGTGATCTCTGCAAGGGTCTACTATATATTAGTAGTGTTAATTAGGGATTTTAAATGGATCAGATTCAGTCACTAGGGATCTGTGCAAAAACAGTCAAGATATTATCTATGAGAAGTCACAATTCTATTTATTTATTTTTGGGTGTCAAGTGAAAGTGATATTAAACCCAGGACACAGAGGACAAAACAATGACATATATATACATATACATATATACACACATATTTATACACACACACACACACACATATATACACACACACATATTTATACACACACACACACATATTTATACACACACACATATTTATACACACAGACACACATATTTTTACACACACACACACACACACACACACACATTTATACACACATATTTATACACACACACACATATTTATACACACACACACTTATACACACACACATTTATACACACATTTATATACACACATATTTATACACACACATTTACATACACACACGGACACATTTACACACACAAATTTATGCACACACATATTTATACACACATTTACACACACACACACACACACACACACATACATTTACACATACACACACACAATTTACATACACACATATTTACACACACACACACACACATATTTGCACACACATTTTTATACACACACACACACACACACACACACACATACACACTATAGTGAGCTCTCTTAATAGAAAGTCCCTTTTATAATGTTTACACACACACACACGTATTTATACACACACACACACATTTATACATACACACACACATTTATACATACACACACTTATACACACACACACACACACATATTTATACACACATGTATGTGTGTATGTATATGTATATGTGTGTGTGTGTATATTTGTGTGTGTGTCTTTTTCTATGTATTTTTATATGTGTGTGTATATGTGTGTGTGTGTGTATGTGTGTGTGTGTGTATATGTGTGTGTGTGTGTGTATATATATGTGTGTGTGTGTGTGTGTATATATGTAATTCTAAGCTTAAAATCTCAATAAGCATGTAAATTATGAGGATTGGTACGTCAAATGGTTGTACAGAATATGACTATATACCAAATAGTGAATGCATTAGCCGTATTATTATTTGCAGTAATGTAACTAGCTAAAACAAAGTACTATAAAGTATAGAGACAAGCAAAATCTTTAGGGGGAAAAAAAGCTCTGTTTAAGCTGTCTACGGCAAATAAAACCCAGAGTGAATGATAAGAAAGATGAACACACCTAACTCTGCTGAATGCTCTAACAGATCGCTGTACAGCAGCAATAAGAGTTATCATATTTTAGTAAAGAAGGAAACACACTTACACCTGTCATCACCGAGACATCCGAAAGGGAATGATTCCAGAGAAAACCTGAAAACAATCTTTGCAAACTCTGTCTAGTGCACCACAGAGAATAAGAGATAAATGCCATTTTCATGTCTACCAGGGCCTGCACTGTTAAATAATCATAAAACACAATTAGATAAAGACTCGCACAACCGATCCTACAGCAAGTTGTTTATTGCCAAGTGGGTTCTCCCCCGCTCTTGTAGCAATCTTCTAATGTGCAAATCAAATGAAAAGGCTTTAAAAAAAAAAAAAAGAAGTCACTGTAAAGTCCTTAATAAGAAAGCCGTGAATATTAAAATGTCTATTACATTTTTGCACACTTTATCAACAGCATCATTAACAAAACAAATGCATGCTCATTTATACTTTTATTCTGGCAAATTCAGTGAACGCACATTCCCTAGGTGCAGATCCGCAGTCCACAGAGCTTGCTTCCACCATCCAGGACTGTCACATAAACACAGCGTGAAAGTACAACTGACAAATCACATGTTCCTCTGCTCTCCTCCGCAAGGTCACAATAAGACACAGCGCACAACCAGCAGTTAAGTTAACCGTGATGGCTGCTTATATTCATTTGCAACAAGCTATCCATTACTAGCAGGGAGCCACTGCCAATCTAATGGATTTAACATTTAAAAACAGAGACATTACCAGAACTTTTCTGATAAGTAACAGAATCTTGTGGGAAGCCTGAAAGAAGTATAAAATTGTGGATGCAACATTCGTAACAGGCAAAGTGAAAACAAGGGGAAGAGGCAATGCACAAGGGGTGTGTGTGTGTGTGTGTGTCCACCGCCAGAAATGCTAGGGACCAGGACACATTAGCGGAGCACTATGTGGTCGCTGGGGTGACTTCACATAGGGGACGGAGCTGCATTAACAGCAAACTGATGTGCAGGAAAGCTTCTCCTTGGGCACTGTCCCGCTAATGTGCAGTTCTAAGAAGCAGGTGTTGGTGGTTGCAGCAAAGATAAGTATTGACAGGCCCCATCTACGTCCCAGCCTGGGACAATAGTCTCATCTGCGTGTGCGGTGTTTCTGATGTGTATATAGAATCCTCCCATCAAAATAATACTTTTTTGTTGGAAATTCATTATTTCATTTATTAAGAAATAAACAATTTTTACTATCTAACAAGGGTCCGGATTCACAGTTACGTTGTTTTCGTCTTCGTATGTTATTTTAAGAATTGAGCTACTACACATGCTTAGTAGCTTATTTACGCGATCTATGTACCATTTCTGTACGTAGATTGCGTAAGCGCAGTCTAAATATGCGTAATAGCTTAATTCTTAAAACAACGTACGTAAGACGAAAACTACGTAACTTTGAATCTGTCCAATGTGCTAAGTAAAGTATGCAATTTGCATAGCTATTTATATCCCCACACTGCAGTATAATGATTTCTACAACACTGGTTTTCATTTCAAAGTACCTACTGGTAAAAACACAAGTCCCTGGAAGATACAGCGGGATGCTTTGGTAAGCATAGTTCCACAACGTTACAGGGACATATAAAAGAATATAGAAAAAGAGATGCACTTTTGCAGAATCAAATTAAAATAAAGCACAGCAAAACACAGAAAAGCTATGTTCTGCCAGAAGTTTGTTATTTAATGACAAAAAAAAAATTAAACAATGAAAATAAATTCTTAACTTTCCACAGCATAACGAACTGGAAAGATCTATAATCATCTCCCTTAACCGCACTGGGCTTATTAAAGATTGTAACCTGAAGCATTAGTATTGGTCCTGGCAGAGCTAAGTTATAGATTTCAAGACAAAAAGAACAAGCAAAACAAGTACATTGTGGAAAACATTTATGTATTATGAATAGCGTAATGTATAATAATGCATGAGTCTGTAATTCTAGCGGCCTCATTCATCTTCCAAAATCTAAGTCATGATTTACAAGTACTACTAATAAAAAAAAAAAAACCTCAAGATTTTTTGAACATGAACCACAATTACCAATAGATTCATCAATACGAAGATCTGAAATGATGGTCCTTAACTTCCGGGAACAGGTTTCATATCAGGAAGCAGGAATTGGTGATTTTCTTTTTGCAAACACGTTGTGTACTAACAATGATTAAATGATTGGATCGCTGTATGGATCACAATTATACTGAAAAACAAATACTCCTATCCTTAGAGCAAAAAATACCATTACATGGAAATAGAGATTCCACCTAATAATGAAATGAAGGTGAATTATGGGAATAGAGACATTATTAGGGTAATACAATCTCTGAAATGTAACTATCACTCCAGTATTATTATTATTTAATTGCATACTGCGGACAAGAGGAGATCTACATAAAAAATGTACAGGTACATAAAATAAATAGTAAACAAAAAAAAAAATAAAAAGGATAAAGTTTATTTTAAACTTCAGAACTGAAGTGACCTTAAAGTCATTTTATTTAATTCTAATTAAATAGATTTTTATTTTTACCAACTGTGCCAGAAAAAACAAAAAATTAAGAAACTATGTCATGAGCCTTGAAAAATCATTATGCATCAGTGGTTTCCAACCCTGTGTCACAGAAGACAAAATAAAAAAATATAAATTATTTCCAAAAAAGAAATCTCTGAAATTGGATTCTGCTTATCAATGTATTGTGCTGCAGACACTGGTATGTGAATGCCAGGAGCAGTATAAATTAGAGTTTGCGAGCACTAGTGAAGAATCTGCCAGCTGATTGGCATGTCATTTGCATTGTTGAGCTGCATTCAGTAAGAGATGATATGCTAATGAACCCTTCAGCGGAACTCCAAGTACACAAAACAAATGGAAAATACAGCAACAACTCAACCCTAACATTCTGTATATGTTGCTGGTAATACCGGCATTTGTTGCTCCTAATTGAAGGCTAAGAGTAAAGCAGTGGTTGGGAGATACCAGTGTATAAAATAAGTGGATTTAGGGTAAAATCTGAGTATTTAGCATGCCCATTGCTTGATAAAGATCTCTGTTCCCCTAATATTTACCATAGCTTTGGAAGTTTACAATAAATGGGCACATGATACATTTGCTTTGGAAAGTTACATTGCATTTTTTATTATTTAACTGAAAGCCTATCATTTCTGCTGAACTCTAGAGAGTAATAAAAAAATAAGCTTTAATAATCTAACATGGGACTGTTGTCTATATAGCCAAGACTCTTGAAACTTGTCATTTTGGACTATAGGTCCATTACTTGCTTACATTAAGTGACGCTACTTGATGAAATATTGTCACAATGGTAACACTTTAGTATGAAGGAGTCACCTTCCTTCTCTTCCTTGTCACTCCACAGAATGAGCCTCTTACCTAC